>JAVQJF010053236.1:0-22625 GCA_036023855.1 Gadopsis marmoratus | reverse complement strand
TTGACTAGCGACCAGTCCAGGGTGTTTCCCTGCCTCTCGCCCAAATGTTAGCTGGGATTGGCTCCAGCCCCCCCCTGCGACCCTTCGGGATAAGCAGTATGGTTAATGAATGAATGAATGAATAATGAAAATGTTCTGCATAAATAAAATGATCTGCCTTTTGGACCATGTACAGGCTATGGCACTACTTTCTTTGGTATAAATGTTTTCCTTTTGAACAAAATTAAGCCCCGTGTTGACCTTTTAAATACTTTTTGTATGAATGAATAACAGCGACATTTTGAGGCACATTGAGGCCCAGCTGCTGTGGTGCTGTCAGCCTCGGTCACCAGGACAAGCGGACCTCCCGTTCTCCCTTCAACAACAATATGCTTCATCTAACTTTGCTTCACACTCGCACAGTTACACACGTTCACACCTGGGAGCTGCCCAGTAGCCACAGCCCTCTACAGTAATGAGTGCCTTGCTTACAAACTGCCTTTAAACACACACACACACACACACTCCACCAGCCCGGTTTTTGAAAGCTGTTTGACTTTTCTATTAGCTAAAGCTTCGTTTTTTCTGCATCGCTCTAGTTTTCCAGGAAGAGTTGTATATCCACCGTCGTGTTCTCCATGGTGATCATCCCGTGCGACAGGTGTGTTTACTTGTAGCTTCTGAGGCAGCTAATGAGACAAGACTCCATGGAACATGGTGTTTTGAGAGATTTCTAGATTTTTCCCTCGTAGTGTGACCAGTGCTGTGTGAGGTTAAACTGCATCAGCTCTGAGTAAAGTGTGTGTGGATACGTGTGTGTGTGTGTGTGCTGACCACATGTCCATGGCAGTGTCATCTATCTCCACAACACTGTGTCTGAATCACAGCGGTGTCTGGCCTCATGTCAGACACCGTTAAAGCCCACATCCTGCCCTCATTTCCAGTAACAGAAACAAAAACAGGGAGAGGGTAAAAATTGAGAAAACAAACAGACCTCTTTTTTTCTCAATCTTCACGCTTGGCCATCCAGCCGGCGAGATTTGTGTCCTCAGGGTTGTGAGTAATATAAATATAAAGATGTAGTATCAAGACGTTATTTACAAATTACACTTAACTACCGCACCAAGCCTAGTCTACGTTCATCAACATGAACTGAAAGTTTATACGTCGTGATTAATTATGCAGATACTTTGATTGGTCAGAGGTCAAGGGAATTTAGAAGTATTAATGAGAGTATAAAATATGCTAAAATTAGTGTCAAGAGGTTTTTGATAGTAACAGATATTTAACAATGGAAAGAAATATGTAATTTTACTATATTTATAATTGTTTTACTGCAGTTCATACATTAGCTCCAAAGAGCAATGAAAAGGAGAAGTGCAATTAGATGCGACTAATACTTTAGGAGCAGCTGTTGTTGTACAGTATAGTCAAAATATTGTCATATCATTGCTACCGTAATATTCTTTCCACAATATTCATGAAGTGGTCCTCACCAATGCTTGACTGCGTCTGTCTCCAGGTGTTTCACTGTGACCCAGTCCATCCAGCGCTCAGCGTGGCAGCTGCTGCAGCTGGGCGACGGCGGGAACCAGCTGTGTGTGTGTGTGTGTGTGTGTGTGTGTGTGTCTGTGTGTGTGTCCCCGTCCAGCCAGCTGTGAGCAAGAGTGAGAGGTATTTTCCACCGTTGTCAGCAGCACCTGGGCCAGCTCAGGGCAGCACCAGCAGCCAGGCCAGGCCACCCAGCTTATCCTGTGGCCTATTAGTCCCAGACTGCCTATTGTTGTTTTAAGGAAAAAATCCCCCTCAGATACTCTTACACTGCTCATCAGTCTGCAATGTTCCCTGCATTCCTGGAGCTCATTTGAGATGAAGTCTTGTAACTCACTCTGTAGTTGTGCCCACCTTCCCTCAACCTGCGCCTGTGATATACTACATTTCCCAGCATGCTGTTCAACACACAGAGAATGGTTGCGTTCAGGTGTGGATCATATAAGACAGTGGAGAGAGTGAGATTTTTAAAAAGAGAAACAAAATGATGGTTATGCTAGTAGAGAACAACAACACGTCTTTACGGTCGGGTTTTGAACCGCAACGCTTTTATGTTCCCGAGGTAAAATGTATCAGGCTTTGGATACACAGACAATAATTGCACAATTAATTAGGAAAAATATAGAATATCACTTTGTGTTATTAGGTTGAGTGGAGGTTCTGGCACAACTTCACCCACTTGCAAGGTGCATGGAAAAGCAAAACAATCTTCTTTCAAATTGATCTTTTTGAGCATTTCATGCATTTATTGTGTTGAGGCTGTTATGAGTAAAGAAACTGGGAATCTACAATTGATTTCTCTTTAATTTGTGTAGAATGGCAGCTGTTTTATATCGCATCCTAACCAGATGATGAATAATAATGACTTTGGTAGGATTTCTTTAAATACATAGCAATTTGGACTCAGCTATGCCTGGCATACATCTGCTGTTTGAATTTCTTAAATGAAATCTCCAAGCAAAACGTCCCCCTCTGTGTGACTTGGCGTTTGAAAACCACGCCAGGAAACAGCAGTTTTAATTCTGTTTACCCCGTCAGTTGATGACATGTTGGCCTAGCACCCAAATTCTGTGTCTCTGCCGTTAAATCCACCGCTGTCGTCGCGCTACGAAACGAAAAGCTGCAGTTGAATCACACCTGCAGTTGAGGGGAGGTGCAGGCCTGCTGCAGTTGAAACAGCTTAATCTCATTTCTTTCCTCTTGGTGGAGAACCGTGGCTTGAAGCGAGCAGGCGTCAGTCCTGCAGAGGTTGTGGCAGCTTTTAGCATGATCAACAAGCCGTGAAAACCCTTTGCTCGGGGAAAGAGCGGCCTTACTTCGGGATTTGAGCCCCGTCTCCTTCTTTTTGCCCCTCGCTCTCTCTCTCTCTCTCTCTCTCTCTTACCTTGGACAAACAGAACATAGCCGGCTATTCACGTCACATCTTGCCAATAGCCATCACCTCGATGGGAGCCAGTGCTCCACGAACGGTCTGGTGTTGAGTTCCACCAATAGGGACAGGTTACCGGCTCCCACTGCCAACAATGTCCGTAGAGTGCAAATGTTTATTTAAAAAGTTATGTTCGAGTATTGATTTTATTTAATTTTCCCTCCTCCTAGCCCCCCTGCTCTTGGCTCAGGTAAAGTGCCTGTCCATCATGAGGTTTTCCCACTGGAGCCAGGCGTGTTGTCTGTCTCATAAAAGCCGCTACTATAGTATAATGTAGCCCCGTGCCCCGAAATGTCCGCCTTGCCTCTCCAAGCACACCGAGCTTCCACGGAGGATGTGTCTGTGTGCGTATGTGGTGTGTATGTTGTGTGTGGGCCCTATCCAAGAAAAATATGTTAGGGGGCCTCACTCCTTATAATAGTCTGGACATAGAATATTTCACCTACTGGTAGGAGAATTATACCAGTTAACATTAATACCTGATATGTCCCTTTGCCCATTTTTCTTATTTTATACCCTGACCCTGTATTTGTATTCAATTAGCTTTAAATGGGCTTATGTTGAATATACGGAGTCACACTAACGTCCTCTCTTTCCAAAACACATAAAATAAAATATATTATCTTGCGCACTTGCTGTAAGAAGGGCTGCTCACTTTCCGCCGGCTGGAGGAGGTTGGTGGTGTTTTCAGAAGGCTCTGAAACGGCTCCGTCGCCGTACGCGTGACGAGAGCCAGACATCCTGTCGCAGCATTCAGCGCTCTCGAAGCCTGGCTCAGACAAAGGAGAACTTTTTAATGTCTTGATGGATGAGCTTCTGCTGTGGTCACTATGGTGGTTGCTATTAAAAACAAAAACGACATTTAAATCCAAAAGTCCTGTAACTCGACCAAAGGAAACACAAGACAGCCAATAGGTGAAGAAGCTAAAAGAGGGCTGGGGGATGTCAGGTGATATTTCAGTGTAGCCGCTCACACCGTTCGGCCCCAGACTCCAATCACACCTCCGATGTTCCACAAAATTAAAAATCTTAAATATGTTTTGAGCTGAAAGGACGCGTTAGTCCTCCACGTAGAGAGCAAACAAGGGCTTGTTTATCAGCAAACTTACAACCATGAAATGTACTTAAGGTGTCCTGTGGAAAGAATTTCAATAAAAAAAGACCATTGATTTGCTGAATATTAACTTCAGAATGCATTTTAGCATTGGATGTTGGCTACCATCACTTACTTTGGAAGCACATTAGGAAGGGATCTTTTAATGGCCAGTATGAACTAGAGGAATGATTACAGCAAGCAAACACCATTTCAATGACCATATGGGCACCTGATTATGACTCGAAGACATGTGAGCCTTACTTTAAAGTCATTGTTTGACCCATGGCTTACTACCCGTGGCAACACACAACTGAAATGAATAGAGAGAAAAAAGCTTGAACTAGTATTGTCATAACTTACAATCTATTTCTCACCTGGCTTTATTTTGCTGCTTGCCTCCAAATGCCTGCAGGCACATGGATGCATATGTCATACAATGAACACTCAAAACAGAAGGTTTAATGTTGGTTTCTTTGCTGCAAATTACATTTATTAAAGCAGGTGAACTGGAGTCAGTGAGGATGAGACTCTGACAGCTTGACAGGTGCACTGCACATTAAATGAAAATGTTCTGTTTTAATTAACCAGCCCTTCTATATGACACTGCCTCCTCATATGTGTAAATTCAAGCTAAATCCCTTCACACAAGCTTTCTGTGTACGGTTCTCAGGGCATCGCTCATTTCTGCGGACCTCCTCCTCATTATACATCCTCCCCTGTTTGCCCACAACAGCAGAAAACAGCCAAGATCAACTCAGTGCCCGATGCCCAGAGACAGTCATTTACAGTCCGTTTTACTGTGCCAGTGGCTTTAATAAACTCGGAGGACTCTTCCAAGAGGTCCCGAAACCCAAGCTTCTTCCATGATACTATTATCTTACGGCCTTAGTGCGGCACAAAGGGAGGTACTGTTGCCCTGGCACTAGGAGTGCAGATCCAGCTGTGTATTTTTAAATGCACAATGTACATTATGGGGAAGTGCAAGTATGCATTCAGGCGTAACTACGGTACGTGCATGCAAACATACACTCCTCCATGTACGCTGCACATAGCGATGTACGAACACTAAATACGTCTATACCGAAAATGCAGTTAGTAAACTCTTTTCTTTGGAAGGGGCTTTCAGCTATTGCAAGAGCCTTTGCAGATGTCATTTTTTTTCAACCATCACACAATATCACCCGATCTCTTTTCAAATAAATCATTATGAACGAAAAGTATTGCATTTGCTCCTTAAAATCTGATTAGTTTAGTTGTTTTGGCACAAATATCAAGCACAATGCTTCTCATATCTGAGCACTGGCTCATAAATTGAGCAATCATTGCGGCAGAAATTGCTGTTTGGTCTGCCGCTGAAGCTTATAAACCCATCAGACGGGGTATTAAACGATCCGAGAGTCGCCGCGTTATGCCCTCTTTGCTTCTCATTTTCCCCAACATTTATAACGAAAACTGTGTGAGAATCCGCCTGGAACAGCTCAGATGAAACTGTTGCAAAATGTCACACATATTTCAGAAGTTGCGCTTCTGCAAAAATTAAGTTTCTGAATCAGACAATGCCTTAACTGGGCACTAAATCTGTATTCTTTACAATGCTGAATCATGCTTTTTGACTCTTAGTCAGCAAAAAAGCGGACTGTTTTTGACTATTATTAATATTTTGAATAAATACCAGAGTATATTTCTCATAATCTTTCCCCATGCTGGAAAGAAACAGAAACATGGGCGATTAAGTTTAAAAAAGAAAGAGAAAATAACGAAAAGACAGAGAATAATGCAGTGAGACAGAGTTATGGGCGGGACTTTGGTGAATGGGATGTGGCTCATTACCCGTTAATCAGATATTACCCAGCCACTGATGGGAGAATTAGGGAGCAATTATGTGCACTAACCAGCTGACAGGCACAAAGAAACATCAGAGCTGGCACACTGCAGCGCTTCATAAACACATTATATCTGATCCCAGAGAGAGAAACACACACACACACAGCAAAGAGGCCACTTGGCCGGGTCCTTGCGCGACAATGATGATGATGAGCTGTGAACACACCGCGTCTCTCTCAGCTGAGGATGGATGGAAGCAGCTGACGAGTTTGGACGGTGAGAGGTAAGAGAAGAAGTTGGTCCTGTCAACCCGTCCTGCTGAATTATGGGACTCGGGAGTTTCTGTCGGGGCAACGTTTCACAGCCTGTTGGGTTTCAGGGGTGTGCAGCCAGCCTTACGCAGCGGAGGGTAATCTGTGGCACACGCGCCTCCTGGTACCCACTGACACTGGAACAGGAGATTGCAGGTTCACATGCAGCCTTTGCTAATGCTAACATTTTTTGTTTGTTTATGGGAAAAGGGCCTGATTTAAACACAAACCATGCTTTAAGAGGCACCGTGCACCTTTTTAAGAAAGTCGTATTCATCTGTGGAAGAGCTGTAAAGTTTTGTTAGTTCTTTTTATGTTTGACCCTTTTTAAAACTGTCCATCATGAGGATTGCAATGCTAAAATCAGTGCAGTGGAAGCTGACAGATGCTCATACTGCTGTAAACCTGGACATTTAAAAAGGTAGAGTCTGTGGTCCAAACGTCAGGACACATAGTGAATTTATCACAGGGACAAACACTGGACACCAACTAAATCTAGCTGTGTAAAACTGTATTTTCAGATGCTATTACATTTTTTATTCTTCATCGATATTCAGCTGTAAAATAGCCATTTTGTTTCTATTATGATCAGCAGCAAAAAGAAAATGTATATTTTATTTTGATTGCATGTACATTTGTAATTTAGCTCTAATGACTATCTTCAAAAACAAAACAAGGATTGGTCCTTGAATGAAGTGGCAACAGTCTGTGCTAATATTGTATTTATTATAATCTTTGCACTTGGAATATACCTCCATATGTAAATTGATATGCTTTAAAAGCCATAATCACTTCTTAATTGATTAAAAAAACTAGTCTGTTGTTGAGCTACTGAGACATAAATGGAACAAACAGACATGATAAATGTCCCTGTAGTCAGGTTATGAAACTTTCTGACAGCAAGTGATGATGAAAGCAGTTTGTAACCAGAGGCCATCTGACGACAAGCGATGGCAGCTTACTGGTGTTCTTCTGCAGTGCCTGGAAAACACATAACCCTCAAGGTGACTATGACGCCGTGAATGTGTACATGCTTCTATCTCTGTCTTTGTCTATAAATAACACGCGTTTATCCCAGAAATAAGTTGCAGCAGTCGCCCTGAAAACCAGCACTTCCTTTAAATAAACACAAAGCAAGCTGAGAAAACTTCAGTCTCGTCCGCAGCTGGGCAGCTCTGCGTATTAGAGTTGACAAACGTCATTAAAATTCACCGCTCCAAATAACAAATCTCTCAGCGGCCAAACACTCACACGGACCATATAACCCTTAATGCACAAATACACAGACACACACATGCGACTTTCAGCAACTCAGCCGAAACGGGGATATGCTAACCTCGTCAGAGGATGTCCGTCGGGACGCCGTGGCCAGACTTAGGTTTCCCTCCTGGGACTTACTCTGGCTAGCACACATGCTAATGCTTGGATGCCCCTCCTGCCTGTCCTTCAGTCTTCATAAAATAATCTGCTTCATCTGGGCCTCCAACCAGGCTTTTCACCACCTATTAGCGCTCAAAGTTGTGACGGTGACAAAGGAAGGGTTTTGACAAAGCGCCAAAACAGATTGTCACGACGCGCAGGTTTTCAAACGCTGCTCGCCCCACCTGATTACTTCCTCTGCCCGAAGGACTGCTGATTAGTAGCCGCTTGAGAGAACTGAATGTCAGGAGCGGTTTGCAAATTATTCAGTCATTCAAATCAGTAGACAGTCAGCAGACAGCTTAGGTTAGGTGTGCTTGGGCCTCTGCGGCTAACGACAAGCCGTCCGTGCAGCTGAGTAAAGCTCAACCACAATCTCTCAAAGGCCAACAGGAGTGCCAGCCTGCTGCAACCAGAGCGGAAATTTGGCAGTTTGGGAAGGTGCAAGGTTTCGAGGTAGAAATGAAAGCTCCTAGCAGCCGCTTGCCTCTGCTTTCCCTGCAGGAACTTTGTCATCGCTGTACACTCAGCAAAATGATTTTGGATTACTTGGTCTAAAACTAACAAATTATGTCAATTTTATTCAAATATAACAAACCTGCCTGGTACCTATAACCAGCATATTCTGGTGCAAGTTGAGCCAACATCTTAAATGGGCCACACTTCAGTTACAGAAAACATTTCATTTCCATGTGTGCCCAGCAACATTTTTGCACGAACGGCAATTATTGTGTGAATAAATACACATTTATGTTGTTGTAGCTGCTCAAAATATGAAAAGTGTGACTAAAAGAACAGTCAGTTATTTATTTTTTTTAACAGATCACCAGCTTTCATTATTAAACTAACTGAGTTGGTCCTGCTGCGCTCAGGGCTTTGAGATCAGAAAATGCAGCAAAGACACAATTTTCCAACCGGTTTCTCTTAAGTCCAGGTCAAACCAGCATTTAAAAATGAAAACATTTCACCGCAAAACTTATCAACTTTAGTGGAGTTGTTGCAAACAGTGGATTTGCTCACGTGGGCGAAGCGAATCTGGGTGAATTTGTAGCATCGGGTTCAATCAAATTCATAGATTTTTGTGAATTTTGACCTGCAAATTCGCACAATTGAACAAGCTAACAGGCTGTAGCATGAAATTCCATAGCAGTTCAGCAAGTATGCAGATGCAGTCAAAAGTGACTCTTCTACCTGTTATTACGGCTCATGTCAAACCATAAAAACCATTAATGATCATGGTTAATACAATCATCCACACACATGCACATTGCACACATTTAGCAATGTTAGATATCATAAAAAACACCCCACCAGGCTCCTCCTAGCAGACAGGCCTTATTCACGCATTTTAAAGCTCGCTGCTCGGACAGCATGGAGACTGACTGACTGCTGACATACATGGCACAGGGAACATGCCGGCTTTTGTCAGACTTCCACATGTGTTTCCAATGGGGGGGGGGGGATATTAGATTCCGGGCTGGTACTGAGTGTCTGCTTCAGCTGAGGTGCATGTGTGCACGGGGCTTTGTCTGCACATAGACATACTATGCATACAGGCAAACTATGGTACCAGATGTAGACAGGTTGTGATAGCGGTGTGGTGGCAGTGGGTCACTCGGAGTGTGTGTGTGTGTGTGTGTGTGTGTGTGTGTGTGTGTGTGTGTGTGTGCGCACAGGGTTCAGGTTACTGTGCGGCTGCTGAATGTCTAACGAGGGAGCACGTCAGGTTTGTTTGAGAAGCGGGTGTGACAGCAATGAGATTCAGAGGAAAATGAAACCTCAGCAGAAAAGATTATGTACACAGCCATTTTAGAAGTTGTGAGTTTGTCCTGCTTTCAGCCTACAGTGGCACTGCAGGGAGTTCCTTTTTATGTTGCAGGTAGGTAATCAGTGTACTGCAAGACAAAACTAAAACCTAAATCAAAAAAACTAAAGTATTGGCCTGACCATTCCTTGAAATATTCATGTGATAAGAGTGGAAAACCTTCACTTCTAAAGTTCACTCTTTCTAAAGTTCACATTTCTGTTTCATTTGTTCAGAGACAGAAATGCAAAAACAACTATTGTTGTGTTATGGGATGTGCTGCAGTGAGTGTTGACCTCCTCTACTGCATTGCTGTGCGTGGACAGCAGCAAAACTTTGCCTCGGAGGTCGCCAGTCCTCTCAGCATCATTTGTGTTTATATTTGCAGTCATTTTGTGTCCAGATTAACATGCAAATGTTTAATTGATGTTTGAAGGTTTCATGTAATGCCTTTAAAAACAACTGTCTGGATACAGGGTCTTAATCAGTAACAGGACAAAGAAAGAAAACTCAGGTCAAGAAATACAGTCATCCCCCCCCCCCCCCTCCGCCCCACACACACAGCCTCCAACACCGACCTCCTCCATGGAAAAAAGCTTACGTTCTAATAACACACAGCTTAGTAAAAGTTTATGTTTTCAGCGGCCAACAAAATAAATGAAACAGAGAAAATGTGAACACGGTACCCTGGAGTTTAAAGTTGTTTTTATCGAACCAATGTGGACCTGAGGAAGTGGAGAGAGCGGAGGGGTGGTGGAGCACCTGTATATTTGTACAGAGCTTAAACCTTGTGATGTCATCTCTTGACAGTAAACATTTATCTGTGTTTCATAATGGCAATCCAGATCCAGAGTCATTAGCAAATATGGAGTCAATGAGCGAGGCCACCATCCGAGGCCTGAAGCTGGCCCGGGTTACAGTGTACAAGTTTATTGAAACGGGGATGGTTTATTCAAGGAACTTGTAATGAGTTGTTCTTGGTATCCTGTATGTGTTCTGTGTCAGAAGGTCAGGATGAGGACTCGTCTTTGAAACTGAACGTTAACAAAAAAAACGAAATGTTGCTATGTTCAGCACTATAATCATCAAGGTTGCAGAGTTTGAGTAACAAAAAAGAAAGTTTTGTTCGTTTTTAAATAGATTTTGGTAATGTATATAAATTAAAATTGTACAGATAGAGAAATGTACAACTTTGGTCCAAGTTGAAGCTTTATATTTATATGCCTTAATTAATCACGTATGTATGAGTACGGTTGCATGATATCAGAGTACTAGTTAAATTCCATGATTAACTGATTTCAGTACGAAAAAATCAAATGAATCGTAAGTCATTTACATTCATTTTGCATCTGTATCATCTCAAGGTTGATTGGCCATGTAAGTATGTGACAAACCCAAAGCCTTCTCCTAATGACCGGTCAGTGTTTGCATTCATTGTGAGTGATCAGGGATCAAATGACTACCGTGTTTGAACAGGAAAAATGTCAAGTCAGAAAACAACCAGTGAATTAGAAATGGCGTAGCAACGACAGGAAGCCACATCAAAGCCGTGCGAAGCAAAGATGAAGATTGCATCCCAAAAGCGATCTGAACAAGATTATGTCACTTGCAGAGATGCAGTGAGAGTGCAGCTGCATTTCAGCAAACGTAGCAGCACAAAGTGTGACAACTGCATCGGTTACATCTGTGTACACTCACGGTGCTGACGATAAAAGTATCTACCCATCGGCAAGCGTTACAGGATTTTTGCGGCTCATGAATGAGGAATTCTGGTTAGCAAGTCACCCAGATAATGGTGCGGAACCTGTCCGTACAGCGGGAGGTGATATTGATGTTGTTCACACTGCTGACAGTAGTTCCACGACCAGCCTCAGCGGGGGTCTGGCCCACACACGGCTTTAGTGTAGTCCAAGCATGGAGAAGGTAAACAGTGATGAAGCTCTGGCCTCCCCCGCGCAGCGTGTCGTCTCACCACAGACAGAAAGAAAAACAGTATAACCGAAGTGATGATCCATGTGAAGGATTGGACCAGACAACTGTTGCTGTCGGTCATGACAGGTAGCCAGAACAACGCTGTACAAGACCCCATTTACTATCTTTTCTTGTCTCAAAGAACATCACGCCGTTTCTGTCACAACTAGGCAGGTACAATAGAGCATTGAATCTCAAGAGTTTTCAGTACCAAAAAAATGTGTGTAAAGTCTTACATTTTGGGCCAACACGAAGATGCGGCTACACAGATGCATACAGTTCATTTGAGCTTAACTCCAAGCTGTAGACCACTTCAGGTACTGATGGGTCTAAAGAATACCAAGAGGATACTTCACATTTTCTAATTCAGCACTCAAACGATGTCTCTCGTATTGACCAACCTGACCAGTCCACCGCTGTTTGATGTTCCTCTCCAGTGTCCTCCTTCTGCAAGACCCTGGTTTGTAATTGACTGTATCAGTGGCCACTGGTCCAACGGGAGACCTCCGAGTCTGTGATCCTGATCTCCAGGACGACAATGACCCCTGGGAGGATTCTTCGCTCTGGCTCACTGGGCTGCGTTCACCGACCGCCTGAGAAAGCAAGTTCAGAGAGAGACAGGGGTCCATTTTCAAGAGATACAAACATCATATGCATTTGTAATGGGATGATACTTTTATCCAAAGTTCCTCTTGATACCACAAACGTGCATTTATGGCCAATAAGTAGGCAGCACTTTGTTAAAGATATTACTCTGTATCCAGACAAATGACTTTCTAGAATACTTGTTTCATATCACGTCCCATTAATATAGACAACCTTTGATTTCTTTATGGATTTAGTAAAGTCATGTGAACAGAGAGAAAATAATCTGGTCAGTAAAAGATTCATTTGGTCAACCAAGGATTTAAATTACCCACTAATTATTTTACTTTTTGTGTTATCAAGCACTTTGGAAGGTCTATCTGGAGGACCTTATTTCTGATGCTTGTTGGTGTGCTGTCACGCTGTTACAGTTTAAGTAAAAAGATATTAGTTAACCAACAGGGTCAATAGGGCAAGAAACAGGAAGTCACCAGACGCAGCACGTCCCACATTTATGCAGCGGGACTGTTTCTGCTTCTTTGACACCTCCATAATTACAGCTCATAAATTACACTCCTGCGCCTGGCAGGCAGGAGTTAACCTGGAAACAGAGTTTAGGGGGTCGGTAGTGCATGGATGTCTGGGAGGACACCAGCAGCAGACTATGTTAAGCAGAGCATCGGGACGATAAGATGAAAGGATGGAGAGGTGAAGAGAAAGAAGGAGAGACCGCGATGATGGTCTTATCTGACACACCAGTAAAAGAGAGATATTGTAGATGCAGCAGAGGGTCAGTTGGCAGGATGATTGAACGCAGGTCTTCTCAAACATGGCTCTCGCATGTCTGACTAATTCTTGTCCTCTGAAAACAAACGCAGAGAGAGATGGAGCTCTGGGCTTTGTTTTACATGTTTACGTTGGTCAACTTTGCCGTAATGTGAAGAATTTGAAGCCGTCCTGTCTGAGAGCGGAATGAGTGAGTGCGTTTGGTGTGTGGGATCTTGTGTGGCGCTGTGGGGTTGAAGAGAAAATGAGCTCATGTGTGTCTCGGCTTGCCCGTTGGTGCATGTGTGTGTCGGAGGTTTCGGTTCAAATGAGAGGACATCAAGCAGAGATTGTGTACCTATGCAAGGCATGAGAAATCCGGGTAGGACTTGACTTTGCGTCCCACAATACTTCCATATCTGTGTCTCTCCCTTGCTCTCTGTCGTGCACACACAGACACAGAGGGAGCCCCGAACAGATTGAAAGCCATTCCTATGATCTACGTTCAAGGGTAAAGACCTTAAATCTTAGCCTTGACCCCCAGATTCCACACGTGTCCTTTTGATCCCGTCCCATCCCACCGACAGCCCTGCTTCCTCCCTTCTCGCTGTCCCGGCATTTATCCGCGGATCAGACAGAAAAACATACATTGCTTCCACAAGCTGGACACACACACTCCCTCACACACACGTCTCGTTTTCTAACTACCCCTACCCCTTCCCTTTTTGACTCTCCCTCACACGACCTTTCTCACCTTTTGTTCCTTGTTTGCTTGTGCGATCCCCCAACCTCGCACTCCTCCCTGCTATTAATCCACTCCCCAACCTGTTGCTTGACCTTTGACCCCTTGTGTCACGTTACAATTTTTGTTTAAACAATCAAAGAAAAATGCAAACCTATTTTGGTAAGGGGCTGGCTTGCAAGTAGACTTCAAGATGGAAGCCACCTTACTCCTAACTCTGATGCAGTCTTTTTACTTCAAATGCTATTATTCGACATCTTGCATTCTTCTACCTATGAGTGCAGATATATTTATATTCCCTTTTACGAAGTGGGTCAGAGTCAATACACTTCACTGCTCCAAGGCAGTAGTTACGATCTTTCAAAGCATAAAAAAGTTTTAAATGCTTATCCTCTCAACTCAAACACAGGTTTTAACCTACCAACCCTACACTAAACATGCACGCTCCTCTAAACTCTAGTGCTACCACTGCCACTCATCTGTTTTAGATGGGTTTGTTTGAGAAAGACCAGCTGACCCCCTTTGAGAAATCGAGTGGTCTGTAAACACTTAAGGATGGATTAGGTCAGAGAATGGAGGAGGCGAAGGCGGGGGAGGGAGGAGACAGGGGAGGAGGGGGAGGAGGAGGAGGAGGAGGAGAAGATGGAGGGATTAGGGAAAATGATACTGGAGACAGGAAGCTGAAGGTGTTAGAAGAAGATCATTGTTACATATTGACTTCGGCAAAGGGAGGACCCGAACTTGACCTTTCCAGAACCTTTTTATTTAGATCAAGTACAGTAGGATCGCAGCAAAAAGGAGATCTTTGAATTAGTTTCGGAATATGTCTTGAGTTGAGTGATTTTACAGTAAATACAGGAAAGACGAAACAGAATTACAATTTCATGAAAGAAGAATTAATGGATCAATAAATAGTGGAAAAAGAGTTAGCTTGCCGAATTTCCCAAATATGTCGCAGAGGGGACACGTCCCAACATTTGCATGGTGACACTTTGTTTTTTGACAAATAAAAAACACGCATAAGAAAAAGAGAAATCATAGTCTGTGTCTTATTTTGAGCAAAAAAATGAAAAGGCCCACATACATTTATTATAGATTCCAAAAACACCATCTATATGCCGTTATAAGCAGGTCCCAGAAGAACATAGGCTGTATTACCTTCCTCCACAGTCGTGACCGGCTTATACTGGACCGTAACAGGGCCCGTTTTGTCTTCTTACAGTGGTATTTGTGATCTGTGGTTTTCACGTCGTGTTCTGGACCGTCTCAAGTATAAACCAGAGATGCACGTTACGGCCTCGCTGGGATCAAAACAGACCTAAAGAGTGGCCGATTTAGAATAAACGTGCAACTAAACTCCCTATTTTTGATCCCCAAAGTCTTTAATTGGTATAACAAGTCACAAACGCAGGGTAATGTGCGCCCTTTACAAGCCCGGTGTTCCTTATACCAGCAGGTACCTTTCTGGCCTCGTCCATCATCTGCTCCGTTTCCAAAAGCCAATGTTCAAGCTATGCATATAAAATTCTTGGGTTCCAGCACGGTGCCAGAGTAAACTGGGTGGTATATGGTTTAGAGACATTTCCTTCTTCGAGAGTGAGGGTCCCAGGTCCCTGTTTGTGATGGAAGAGTCCACCGCTTGCCAAGTGCCGGCCATTTCTTAGGCCTCTTTGTGGCTCTGAGGAACACTTCTAAAACCGCAAGTTATCATTGGAGCAGGGGAGGCCTGTGGCGCGCAGGACGACCATTACCATCAGCCTACACCCCATTATACTCTCCTTTACTGACCGTACACACCTTGCGCAAACCCAACCTCGCACTTTCCATCTGTCCGTCTGCTGCCAGTTTACACACCTTTCTCCCACCTCCTCTCCTCCACCCATCTGACAGTGCCAGCCTCTGCACCTACCATCGATCTTTCCTTCCTTCCCTCCGTGCCCATCCATCCCCACTGTCAGCACTCCATCAGTCCTGTCCGGCTGAGCTGTCAGGACGAATGGCAGCGCTGCCCGCCAGGTACGTGCTGATTCATGAACGTGGCCGATAGCTTGGGTCTGCTGTGTGGCCTTTGCAAGGGTTAAATTATGTACTATGTAGTATGTGCAAATACCAGCTTTGCATGATATAGGATATTAAAAAACATTTTGAGGTTAAAGAAAACCAACATTCTTGTAGCAATACATTTTGATTAGATGTAATTTGGATCTCTGTTCTTAGATAATGTAACTTTAACGGCCCCTAGCTAGCACTTATAAACAGTATATAAACACTTAAAATTGTTAGGATTCCTATGAAGCATCTTTAACTGCTGTATAAACAGTTAACGAATGACTGATATGACAGTCTAACATAGCTGTAATCATGTTTAACGATGCACACAAACAATGTGTTATAACTGTTATTTATTAATAGTTTATTAACACATGTTGGCGTTAAAACTTTGATGAATGGGATAAAAATGGATTGGTTTTATATATTGCAGGGAGCAGTGGAACAAGAAGGGGCAGCAGGGAGCTGCAGACACCAGGCTGCACACCTCCAACTCCTCAGCTGTCACGCCCCTTGTCAGGACGCCTGTATATTACTCGTGGTGTGTTACAGGTGTTGGGTTCTCCTGGGTCGTCCCCTGTCTGTGTGTCAGTGCTTCATGTGTGTTTCCCGGTCGTGTGGGTTATTGGCTTTAGTTCTCCGTGTCTGTCTTGTGGTTCTGTGGAATTGAGTGTCTGTGTCTCTGCCTCCCTCGTGTCTCCTTGATTGTGTAAATGGTTTCACCTGTTCCCTTGTGTTCACCTGTGGTCCATCCCCTCGTTAGTGTCCGGTGTATTTAAGTGTGTTCAGTTCTCTGCGTCCTAGTGGCGTCATAGTCTGAGTTTCCTGGAGTCATCGTTATCAAGTGTTTATGGTCTAGTCCGTGTACGTCCACGCTCTGGGTTCCTGTTTCGTTTCTGCTGATATTTAAACCCATGTTGCTGTCTGGCTGTCTGCGCTTGGGTCCTTCAACTCCTTCCCCCACCGCGGGTTGTGACATCAGCCAGGGAACAAACTCTTTTTGGTGTGACCTGCTCTTGCGTCTACTCACAGCATGAACTCTGATCATGATTGCTGATGGCAAGATGGCTGATTATCGACTAACTCCTTTAATTAAAACAGCAGACGCAACACTTGCGCTCACATGTTGTATTTCCGATAAAGTAGCTGCTCGCATAGTGTTTGCTGCAGCATCGCACAAGTGTTGGCCAAATCAACCAGGACTGAAATATTAAGGATTAAGGCTTTAAAGTACCAATTAACAGGAGTATGTATGAAATACAGCAAATTTAATGAACTAAAATGTCATACAGCGTTTTCTAATTCCGCAAGGTACCTTACATCCCCCAGTCTGACCTCCTGCTCCTCACTCCTACTTTGTTTACACACCTCCCTGTAGTCGATACAATATTTTCACGGGAAATGGAGTGAGGTTTTAAGAAAATACTTCTAAAAATCATCTTTGTCTATTTTCATGTGTGTCAGGCAGCCACGCGCACATGCAGGTACAGTGCCCTGAGAAAACATTATGATTTGGTTTTGCAGTTATTTTTAGATGCCTAGACCCTGGTTTCTTTCTCTCTTCTTTTTCCTTTTACATGTATGGTGCACCTTGTTCCACAGAATAACTGATTTCTTTTCTGTAAATAACGAAAAAAGTGACTTGAATTATTTTTGCCTGATGAATGTGGCCACTTTCTTCTCATTTTTTTTAGTGGAACGTGCCGGGCAATCAGGATAATATACGTGACCTGGAGAGTACACGTTCATATTTGGAGAGTATTTAAAACGCTGCAATCAGTAATAAGCTGTAACGCCTGCTCAGAAAAGCATGAAATATGCAGTCACTTAGAAATAATATACAAGGCTGACACTATATAAAGTTTAGCTTACAGGAAAAATGATCCCTTGCTGTTTTACACGCACCTACACCCCGCTGTGTTTCATATGGTTATTAACAGGCTTAACTACAGTGTGCAGTACATTGAGGTTACCATTAAAAGAACACTGACACGAACTTGAATCTGAACTTTTATGCTTTACTCATAAGCAAATGGCAGCAATTATTGAAATTTAAAATTCCTCATTAATGAGTGCAGAAGTAGGAGCATCGTGAGTCATCAAAGGATTCCTCTGACCAAATCATCCCTTTCACCGGACTGCTGGCAGATGAAACATTAAAGCTAAGCGATCCAGAATATTCTCTCCTGATTAGACAGAGGTTGCTTTCACAGCAGGTCCCATGGTGCTACTGTGGAGAGAGTAAATACTGTATAACTGAGATCTGCAGAGTCCCGGCCCTCTCCCAGATTCTTACTGACAACTTCGTTCCGCTGGCAAGACAAACTGGTGATTAATAGCGTTGCAACACTCGCTTACTAATTCAGGAACATATAAACATTTAGAAGCGATCCAAGAGCAAATAGTCCATATTTATCGAAATAAAATGATTTACAGTTGCAGTTAGGTTTGGAGCTGGGATTAGACACAGAGTTCTGAAGGTGTAGTTTAACGTGGCGATAATAGCGAGAGGCTGTGATTATGTGAACAGCTCTGATGTGGTTTGGTCACGACACTGACAGCGCTGAAGTAACCATGATCATAGTAAAGAATGTCCACAAGTCCATTACGGCATTATGAAATGGTTGTGCGTGTACACTGCCGAGCTGAGAAAGCATTTTTTAGTTTTTTACTTTAGTTGCTTCCTTCTGATTCTTTTCCTAATCGCTCAGCTTTCGTACAAGCTTACACTTCATTTATTTCTCCAAGAAATGTGAAACTGAGGCCCCTAATACTTGTGCACATCCACCACAAGCCTGTGGGAATGTCAGTCTTTGCGATTTTAGTGACCAAACCCTGTGCTAATTGGAAGAGACTGAAGCGGACTGACTACAGTATTGGTGAGAGGAAGGCAGTATCAGTAGGTGGAGTCGGAGCGTCAATGCTGACCAATCACATCAACTCATTAAAAAACAGTTTAATGAGTCAGTTCAAGGCAATTTATCGCCCCCAGTTCAACATATGTATTCAGACACTTGAAATGTGACAACGTTCATGATGTCAGCTCCCCAGTGCTCATTTTTGTTCCAGATGCCCCACATCTGTCTGCTCTGGCCATCATAGGGCCGATAGTGTAGTCTGATCTAGAATTACTTTATCCCCAAAAACGGGCACCGACAGGTGGCCACTTCTGACACCTCTTGCGCGCCCCCTCGCCACGCAGAGAGCGCCGTTAAAGAGAGTAGCCGAGGCCACTGTGGCGTGAACCCCAGTCGCATATGAAACCCGAGGTGCGCTGTGGATTATGCACAAGCCCGACTACGTTTGCCATGAAAATGTAGGTTTTGGCCCAGAAGTTTGAATGATTTTATTATTACTATTTTTTAATCCCTCTGCTCCCCTCCGCTTGCTGTTCCGCAAGTCCCCAACGTACACGGTGCTCGGATGCTATAAAAAGGCTTTGTGTATTCAATAATTGCTTAATAGTTATATAAAATGTCATTAACTGCTCTTGCTGGTTAGGTTACATCCACTCTAGCTACCAGAGGGACTGAGGCCCTACATCCCTCACTTCGCTCCCCTCCTTACTCCTATTTCCTTTTGTCGTTTTCTAGCAAGAATCTCCTTCATATTTCTGCCTTTGCTCCTCCACTGTTCCTCTTCATATCCCGGTTTTTTGTTTCACTTCCCTTTCACAGTGCCTCCCTTTCTCTCTTCCACTCATCCATCCCTTCTTCCATACGTCACCGTCCACCGTGTTAGCGAGCCGCCGCTCGACAGGTGGGACATCTGCAGCTCCCTCGCCTGTCAGTCTGTAGTACACGGGTCAGTCACAGTGCTCATGCGGCGTCGGCACATACAGATCCAGGCCCCGTCGGCCCGCCTCATATCCCGTCTCCTATCACTCTCTGTTAGGATTAGGGCTGCGTCCCGTCTCCTTCCCTTATGTTCTCCTGGTTGCCCTTCCTCCCTGTGTTCCTGTTGTCCCCTGTCTGTCTCTGTGATACCCGATTCAACTCTCCAGTCTTCACCAGATAGTCCGTTCACCTGCGGTAAACTTCGTATGGGCCGCTCAGCTCTCTAGTTTGACTTCTAGTGTTTTGTTGGATCACTGATCTCTGTTTTCCTGTGCTACAGATCTCACCACCATCCGGTTACCTGCCTGCCCTGGCTACCACAACCACCTGGATTTTCCTGGCTCATCAACGTTTCCAGCTCCTCAGTTATCTCCTTCCAAACCACCACCATTGCTGAAATAATCCTCCGTGACCTTTTGAACTGCCTGAGTTTCGCCTTCTGCTCCCTGGGTTCACTTTTGCCTAAACATAACACTCTCAGACACTGAAGGGGAAGAAGAAGACCACAGCTTCATGTGTGAGGTCATCACTGCGCTGTTGCGTCCCACCCGCAGGCAATTTATGCCTTCCGCTGCTCACTAGCTCCTCGCGCCATTCTGTTTTTCAGCTCCATTAAAAATAATTGGTGTATCGCTCCAGAATAAATGTTGAGGGGGAAACTGCGGCTGGTCATTCCGGCTTAGCTCAACATATAAAGAGGATGGAGAGTATCGGCACATGGTGTAAACGTTCACAATGTATTTATTTTTTCCCCACTATCACTTATCCAAATTGGCAGTCAATATTTGCTCTGGTGATGATCGCTTCCAGTGGCTAATTTTCTGAAAAGGATATCTCTTTACTTTGGTGTCGATTGCTGCCAGCTCATAGCGGAGAGCACGTTGAAAACATTATTCTTATGTATAGTTTCCCCTCTTAATCCACCATGCTAATGACGTTAATGAAAAATAATTCTAATCTAATTAGCTCTTCTCTCCAATCAGTCTCATTTCCCCCCTTAGCTTTGACTAATCTGTGGTTATTGGCAAAGAGGTATTTGATTCTCTCCAAAAACATTGCTGCCCCTTTCGCAGGAATATTGTCAGGGTATGAATTTAAGTCTGAACACAGACAGTATAGTTTGCTGGATATGGATTTGTTTTTTTTTAAGACATGCCTGTATTTTCCACTGATATTAACTATGTCAAGTTTGTCTCTCTTGCTACAAACGTCAGTGAACAGTACTCAATGTTTCTCCCAGAATGCCAATGTGTCAAAGCCTCTGAAACCGCATTTAGATCATCATGGACACTGGACACAGAAGGCTTTACTGAAAACCATGAAATTGTTTTAGTGATGGTATTATTTAATGCCAGAGAAACTCTGGGATACAATACTGCCTTCTAATGAAGAATGAATAAAGCGGATGATGTAACTCACTGATATAAGCTTTTATTTACTTAATAAAAGGCCAACATTGACCTCATGTTTAGTCAGTAACTTTAAGGATTAAGATCCTGTGAAATACAGCTCTGTCAAATAATGTGTCATTTAGCTTTATTCACAGGCTCAAACTGTGATTTAACCATACCACGGTCATCGCCACAAGATCTTCACTCCTGACTCTTATACTTCTCTGTGCTTCATTGTGGTGGGTGGCTGAAGATAAATGTGCTAATCATGGTTTTCAATTTGGTCCATTCGAAGATCACAGTGAAAATCCAACGGTTGCATGATTGATACTCATGCAGCCTTATTTGGTCACCACCCAAAGCTGGTCTTTATCAAAGAATGTGATGTGTTGCCATAGGTACAAAGGAAACACACAACTGTGTGGGAGTTAGCACACAGCTGAAAACTCCTAGACCAGGACAGGCTGTGGGACTGGTCGTCAGCTGTTCAGCACTGTCGGATTTATGTATTTTTGTAATGCACTCTGCTGTGATCAGGATGGTTTTCATGCGTTTAAAAACTCCACCGTCTTTGGCAGTGGCCAACCTTTAGAAAAGCCACCAAAAGCCACCAGAAGGCTATTATCCTTATAGCTAAAACTAACTTATCTTAGTCTTCAATTTAGAGTTTTGGTCCTATGCACTACTGCTCAATGTAACACATCCAGGGTTTTGTTGCTACGGTCTTACTTGGACTGGTATGACTGGTAGCTTATGGTGGCTAACGGTATGGGTTGCTGTAACTGACATTGCTGAGTTAGTTTCTGACCCCATGACTCTTCTCTGCTCGTGATACCGGTACACTCCATGTTTACCATTGTTTTGAAATTGGCACTTGTTGCTGTTATCTGATATATTCCTGTAATGTGTAAAGTAAGTGTTATCTTTCTCTCTTATGTCGGTTTCATAAGATGAAGATTAACAAGCGTGTGTCCTCACAAGTTTAGTAATGAAAATGGGTATGTGTGTGAGACTGTGAGGCTGCGTATGCCACATGCTGGTCTACACTGGGTGTCCCATCTTCGCAGCAGGATGATCTGCTGGCTCTCGTTCCCTTCCATTAATCATTGGACTAATTTGTTTTCACAGCGCTGTGCTGACAGCCAGAGGTTCTTGTTACAGCAAGAGGGCTCAAGAAGACTGTGTGTAGGTGTGTGTGTGACAGAGGAAAAGGCTGAGTTGAATCAAGTCGACATGGATACTGGATAGTTTGCATTAACAGTTCTCAACAAATGTTTACGTCTTCGTGATTCTCACATCAGTGAGGAGGACTCGAGTCACATGGTTAGAATTCAAGTCGCACTAAATCCACTCTTTTATGTAGTTGAGGCTTTAAAAGATGATTTAGAATTTGAAGAAAAAGAAGGTACCTGATGGAGCTTTTGTTGAGCAATGTTTTGACGAGCACGTCGCGTATCGTTTGTATTTTGGTTGTAGCTGAATATTTACAAAGAATACACATTTCTGCTAATCACAGCGTGCAGTCGCATAAAAAAAGATTTTTTAAATAAAAATAAAGCAAAACCACTCGAATCTAATGCAACAAATGCAGGTTAAAGTGGACTGCAACAACCACAATGCAAAGTGGTCACACTGTAGTCAAGCTACTAAACACAAATGTTGCTAATTTACACCTAAGCAGCAAACCACAAGTGACCCAACAAATGTGGAGTGCAGTTAACACAAACCACACAGCTGCTAACCAAACAAAAAGATCAATTCAATTCAATTCAATTCAATTTTATTTATATAGCGCTATATCATAACAGAGTTATCTCATAGCACTTGTTAATATAGAGCAAGTCCAAGCCAACTCTATATGTACAGACCCAAC
>JAVQJF010053235.1:0-33478 GCA_036023855.1 Gadopsis marmoratus | reverse complement strand
AGCCGCTCGCTGCACAGCCTCACGCAGAAATGTGCACTGCAGGATCATCCCTGTACACTGGCACCCCATCAGAGATCCTCTCTGTGTGACAAGAGGCCTTTCTCTCGCTGAGGGGGGGGGGGGGATCAAAGAACAGAACAGAGGAGCGGCGGAATTTGTTTTGATGACTTTGTTTTTAAAAAAAACAGATTCTCTTTGTAATAATGTAAATAATGTAATCTGTACAATGTAGTTTAGAATGAATTTTTGCCCAAATGTAATATAATGCCATTACAATGCAATGTTTTTACTATTTTTAGACTTTCCTCGTTCACCCCCCCTCTCGACCCCCCTCTCGGTCGAGACAGATGACGCCCGCCATGAGCCTGGTTCTGTTCGAGGTTTCTGCCTGTAAAAAGGGAGTTTTCCTCGCCACTGTCGCCAAGTGCTGCTCATGGTGGGATTTGTTGCGTCTGTGTAAATAAAATGTATATATATATATATATATATATATATATAAAACTGAATTGAATTGAAATGATGAATTTTATAAAATGCACATATGAATGTATACCAGTTCCATCCATGATGATCTTTTAAGCTTATAGGTTTTTATTGTTTTAAGTTTTGTGTTCTTTCTGCCACGTGTGACAAATAAATGTGTGTTGAATTTAAATAATCTTTTACTAACTTTTATTGTGGTCCGTCCACTTTCAGATGTCTACAGCCAAGAGACACCTATATTCTGTGTATATCAAGTGCAACAGATGGACTTTTAGCATTAAGGTTTAATCATCCACCACTTAGATTTTAGTTTTTTTACAACAAGTTAGAATATTTCACTAATTTATATGAAACAAAGTTTGAACAGACTGACTTTGCATAACCTGCATTTTTATAAGTTATTGAAATTAAATTTAGGAGCAGAACTGTGCTACTGTATGATCAGTTTAGTGAATCTTGGTAACAAACTAGATTCCTTGTCTTTTAACTTTAAAGAAATAAGTTTTGCGATTCTAAATCGCGAGGCTGGTAACAGTTCAACGATGACATCTTCACACATCCATATAAATTTATCTTAAGTGTCCTTTAAATGACTGTAGCTTCTCCTTTCATTTGAATTATATTTTAGCTTTAGCGCACCTATAACAACACTGGAGTCCTTGAAGTCATGGTTTTTATGTGAGTCATAGATTTGTGTTTTATCTCACCTATGCTGATTTGTATTCTGTTTGATCTGCTTCCAAATTAAAAACCTCTCATCATTGTTCCATCTACAGACTTAATACTAGCGTTGTAGTACTCGAGATCGGCCTCGGTCCCCAGACCACTCGTTGATCCAATACAATACAAAAGCCCTGAAAATACTTCCAATACAGCGGAAGTCGACCCACTATAATAATGTTTTCTTAGTTTCTTGAGTTTAAAAACATGACTCACTTTTATTGATAGAGCACCTTTCCTACAAACATGTAACAAAGTGCTTCGCATAGCAAAATTATACAACACAGGCAAAACCTAGAAACAAAAACCGACGATAAGATACAATTTTAGCATTACCGAAAACCGCAGCAGTGAAATGATGAAAGTAACATAAACGCCGGGGATAAATAAATAACACAATAAGCAGTAACATTATTCCAAATTAAATAGGCCAACATCGACCAGAAAACGTCTGAAGGCTAAACCTTAAAACTCAACCATCCGCCCGCCAGTCTACGGCAACTACACTTCCCGTGAGCCAGCGCTCCCGGGGAGGCCGCCCCGGGTTTTCTGCCCCACGTGATCGCCCCCGACCAATGGGGAGTGTCGTTACAGGCGCAGTGCGGTCGTGGGGATGTAAGGAGGAATGGCGACGGCCGAGGCGGCGTCGGAGGCCGCAGCACAGCTGAACGTGACCAAACACAAGCGGATCGCAGGTAGTTGGAACGTTTACTTTACCGAACGCACGCAGTTTATCGTGTCTGTGGACCGGGGAGGAGGAGGGGGGGGGGTCTGTCACTGCGACGTGGCGCCGCGTTCAAACTCACAGCGTCGTGCAGCCGAAGAAGCATTTTAACTGGTGTCACAATGTTGGCAAAACTTGGGGCAAAAAATAAAGTTTGGTATTGTTTTATTATTTGGAGCCATGAGATGTTGTTTGGTTTCCTTGGCCTACGCGCCTTTGTGTTGCATGTCTATAAACGGCACCTGCCGGTGTAGTATAATGGTAGTACACAATCTTATGTTTTTTATTTATTTATTTGCTAAAATTAATATTCCTTTTGTTGTCGGCCTGCGTGCTTATGGACCATCTCAATGACTTTGTCTTTTTAATCCTGAGTAACTTTTGTAACATCTGTCCAGATGAAACACGGCTCGCTCCGATGGGCTTCGTCGACGTGGTTCCCAGCGCGCGTCTCTCCTGGTGTAAACTAACGTCGTGAGATTTTGGTAGATGACTATCTTCGCAGGAGATGGACGTCTCGAATGCACTTTGAATGGTGAAAATCCATGCAGCCACTGTGGAGATATCGATGTCAAAAGTCAGGAAAACGGTCTTACCCATGGAAACATACGCTGCTGAAAACATAAAACCCCTTGGAAGGTCTCCTTAATGTGTCGCATCAAGAGGATGTTGAGCTGCGAGCGCAGATCCCCTCGCTCAATGTTTGAATGTGCACTGACCCTGTTAAATGAACCAATAAATTAATAAAAAAAAACCCATCAGTCCCAGATATTTATGTTTCTTTTCCCTTCTTTTCCAAGGTTTCATCCCCCTCACCTCCAGCTAACCCCTCTGTGATGCAGAGTCCCAAAATGGAAACTGAAGTCACCGTGTCTTCCTCATCGAGCGCGGTCTCGTCCTCCGCCACGCAGACCTTGGCCACGCAGGCCAGCCTGGCGGCAAAGCAGAGGGACAGCAGAAAGACCACACCCACAACCCCCGCCTTCCTCTCCAACCTGGGCAGGGCCACCTTACGGGGCATTCGCAAGTGTCCGCAGTGTGGCGTCTACAACGGGACCCGCGGGCTCAGCTGCAAGAACAAGGCCTGTGGGATCTCCCTCAGAAATGCGTCGGCGGCGGGCAGGAACGGCAAGAAGTGTGCAGTGGAGGTGGTGAAAGTGATAATAGACAGCGAGGAGAGGGGGGGGAGAGAGCGGGACGGCGGCGGAGTGCAGGTGTTTTCAGTGTGTCATAGAGGAAGAGGAGCCGCGGCCACGCAGCTGGGCTTCGTGGAACTCGTTCCCACTGACACTGCTATAGCGACAGGCGATGGAGCCACCCTGCTAACCCGCATCAACCTGGGCCGCTGCTTCTTGCCGTCCTGCAGGCAGGGTCAAAGGTCAAATCAAGGCGAGTCAGACTCGGCGGTCGCCAGTTCTAAACAGTCGTCCGATAGCCTGTGCATCCACATCAAGCAGGCCATAGAGTGTCAGAGCCGTGCGACGCCGCTGACCTTAAAGAGCTCCGTCTTGGAGGATTTGCAGGCCTCCATGCAGGCCAGGGAGGAGCTGTGGGGCCTGGCCACGGAGTCCCCAGGCCCCCTGGTGCAGCGCGTCGCAAAAGACACGCTGGTGGTGAAGTGCCACACAGATTCCCAGCATCCTCTGGGCCTGCTGCATCTCACTGTAGGTGTGGGCGGCCTGTCTGAGGGCGTAAAGAGCGAGAGAAGGGTCAGAGAGCAGCAGCATGCCGTTTTCCACTGCGCCTGTCAGGTTAGCAGCAGCAGAAGGAGCAAACCTGCGGACGGGGCAGGTGGAGCCACCGACACTCACCCTCCTCCCAGCTCGGTCGCACCACCGCAGCCCTGCCTTCACTTCTACGCCTGTGTGTGCGCCTTTGCAAGCAATGAGAAACTGGCTTCAGAGTTTGCTGCTTTCATCAACTACACCCCCAGTGGTACAGTATCTCAGCCCTCATGTCAGCTGCAACCTATTTTAAAGGAGCATTTTGCCGTTTTGGCTAATAAGCTCATTAGCTTTCTTGCGGAGAGTTGGTTGCCGGGCAACCTCCCGGGGATGACAGAACTCCAGAAAGTAACTGATCCCAGCCACGACATGATCCAGCATATAACCCCCAATAAAACCTGCAACGTGCCATTTTTTATACCTCGATTTCTGCTGTATATTTCAATTGATAGATATATTTTTCTTACACTTTTCTCTCTGATTGTTTTCCCCTCTAAAGAGACCAAAAAACATGAAGCTGGCACATACAGTCAGTTACCAGCTAAAACTAATGCAGTCTAATACAGCAGTCCTCCCGTCATGGAGGTTATAATGGTCGGTTTTTGTTTAAATTGTTTTAGAGGGGTGTTTCTGTTACTTAGCCTACCCTCACAGATACAAATGGGTTCATAATATAGCATATTAACACATCTTTCCTGCGTGTTTCTCCTGTCAGGTGTGCAGCAAAACGCTACCAGTGGAGTAATTAGTCCCAGTGAGAAGCCTCTGCAACATGCCGAACCACTCGGCTCTCATCACAAAACAAAGAAACTCCGCCTGGATGAAGCTCTCTCTGGTGCTTTCATCGTAATACTTTCTGACAGATTTATTACAAGCATTTATATCACTCATTAGTGCAGGATGAATCTTGTCTGAATCTTCCATTGTCCTCCCTTCTCTTTCTATCTTTAACTTTCCCGACCTGTCATTCTTTGATTTCCTGCCTCTGTGTAGCCCCCTCAGTGGCCTCTCCGTCTGGGGTAGGGGGAGAGGGAGTGTCAGCCTCCGGCCTGAGGAACACTGGTCAGAGGAAAGCCCCCAGTGCTGGTGGGCTGAAGGCTCCAGGTGCTGCCTCCCTCCTGCCTGCCTGCCTCCCCTCTCTGCCTTTTTTATCTTTCTGCTGCCTAAATCCGTCTGTTAAAGAGCCTTACATCGTCTTAGACATCTGTCTCTTATCTTTATCATCCCTCCGTCTAATCCTGCAGCACTAATCCTGATCCATTTTCCAACAGGGCCACGCTGTAGGTGGAGCATATTTAATTTGTGACCGACAAAACATTTCCAGGCCTTTTTAAATTAAATTTGACAGGCAAAAGCTTACAGACGTAAAGACTAAATGTCAGGTTGGATTGGTGGGCCACCCAGGAACAAAGCAGATAATGAACGAATGAGTGTTTGTTGAGTTGCTTGATCTTCTAATCTGTGTGCACGCCTCAGGGAGTACCCAGGTTGTGGATGAGCGTTCAGTGACGATGGGCTTCCACCAGTGGCTGGCCAGTGTCACAGAGAGGATCCACCAGACAATGCACTACCAGTTTGATGGTAAAGCTGAAGCTCGTTCAGTACGCTGCATGTTGTTTCAGCCTGAAGATTCATCATCCCGCCATATATAAAATATATATATTTGCATTCTTGCCAAGAGTTAGATGAGAAGATCGGTACCACTCATGTCTGTATGCTAAATGCTTAGCTTAGCATGAAGAAACGGCTTGCCTGGCTCTGTCCAAAGTCAACAAAATCTACCTACCAGCACAGCTAAAGTTCACTAATCAACATGTTATATCTCGCCTGTTTTAATATGTACAAAAACTAAATTGTAAAAATGACAAGTGGTAGTTTTATGTGGGATTATGCGGCAACAGTAAAGGAAGGCACGTGTTCATCTGTACATGGTGACTGGCTTTGGATGCTTGTTGCGTACAGTAAAAAAAAAAAAAGTTGTTTCTCCATCAGGGAAACCACAACCCCTGGTGTACCACATTCCCCAGGAGTTCTTCAACGCTCTGCAGCATCGTCTGTCGCAGGGCTCCAAGAAGAAAAGACTGCCTAACTTCACAACAGGTGGAAAAACACAATATACAAAATTATATAAGTTAAAGATCATTTTTAAATTGGACGCAATTTATAAGGCAATTTGTATCACACTTGTGTACCTGGATATCTAGAAGTACATGTGTTTGTTTTGAACCACACCCAGATACACAATTCATACGTAAAAAATAACATGATAATCTTATAAAGTACGATTAAAGCAGTGGCTCCCAACCTTCTTTGGCTTGTGACCCCTTACAAGTTAGCTAGTTTAAACTACTTTATATATATATATACATATATAGCTCCACCTCAACCAGCTATAACAGTAAAATACTAATTAATGCATTCATGCATTAGTATTAGCAATCTAATTGTGTCTTTTATAATAATATATCAGTCACTGGGGGCATTTTACTGCCCAACCAGTACAAAGAAGAACATTTTGCTGAGTTAAGTAGGGTTTTGACTTTAGGATTTGACATTGTTACATTAGTACCCTTTTCTTTATGAAGGATCTGAATATATACAAACCACAAATATGCGAACAAATATGAACTCTCTCTCTCTCTTTGTCTCTTTGTTTGGATGCCAGCGTTTGTGAGAAATGATGGACTTCCCCTCTGCTCTTTCTCCAAGTACACCTGGCACATCACCAATCTCAAGCAGGTCAAACACATCTTTGACACCCCAGAGGTAAACATTGAACATATGAGTTGATATAAATATTCGTACATTCATCCAAGTCATCTCCAGTTATTTCTGTGCGCTCAGAGCAGTAAGCTTATTGAGAAGTAGAGAGTTGTGGACTTCTTTAAACCTGGGTTTTGCTTCTCAGGCTGCGCACAGGTTCCTCTACCGTGTTGGTGGAAGTTTTTGGGGCCAAATGTGGCCTGAGAACAAGGGCCAACGTACACAGCATCCGGCTTTGTCCTCTGTCTGCTGTTCTAGCTGGTGTCGGTGGCGTCCAATAATGCAGCGGGATTCACAATATGTTCTTGTTTACGTGTTTTTCTGTTTTTGTTGTCGGGCAACCGAGCGCGTATGAAATTGGAACGCAGCTCATGAATACAAAATGGTGGCCAGCAGTAGTTACCGACAGAATCATTACTTCATCATGACATCGTCAGACAAAACACACAGGTTAAAGGCAGCAGCTGTGATGTGAGAGGTTTAGAAGCAACAAAAGGTTGCCATATTCAGTACAGCCAAAAAGCCTCTGTTACCACATCTAACTGAACAATGACGGCAAAACAACGCTAAACTACATTATTAATGTGGCTGCAGAGGAACTGAAATGTTTCCAACACTCAGAGCTGATAAAAGCATCCTCTGAATGTCTTTTCCGGGGGAAAAACTCCCCCAAAACAGTCATTTAATGTATTTTTTTGTATTCACAGTTCTACAAAGACTTTAGACTTGAAACATCAATCAAAGATAAGGCAGTAAAGGACAGTGTTCTTTGCAGTTTTTATTCCCTCTAATACCATTGTTATGGAAAGCATGATAATCAGTCTCATCATTATTTGTTAGAATAAGTGTATGTGATGTATATAAATTGCATTACATATTCCCAAACTTAAACACTTTATCTCCGTCTCACCGTCTGTCCACCAGTTGCCTCTGGAGATCACTCAGAGTTTTGTAAAGAACATCGATGGCTCTTATTCACATTTTCGCTGCCCCGAGCTTCCGCCTGACCCAGAGTTGCCAGAGGGACACAGGACCGACCGGCCGCAGGCTATACGACCGATGGAGCTCTGCACTTTCCTCAAAGTCGGTGAGTTGTTTGGGCTTCTTTCAGCACCAGTGAGTCAGTCTGCACGGAGCTGTGTTTTTACATTTACTGTCGCATATCTCTGCAGCACCGGGCTCAGCAGATCAGAAGGAGGCCTGTCCGTTTGTGATCGAGTGGATCCCGGACGTCCTGCCTCGCTGTCAGATGGGAGAGCTCAGGATTAGCTTTGAATTTGGCCACCAGCAGAGCGGTCAGCCGGAGCACTGTGAGAAAACGAGCGCGGCAGAGAAAGGAGGTCGTAACAAGTCAGACTCGAGCCAATCCAAACACACCAAGGCTGTTGAAATCCTTCAGGTGGTCGTCTAATGGCCCTCCTCAAGATACAGTAACCAGTGTTAACACCTGTAATCATCCATTTTAACTGCGTCTTTGGAACGGTTTGTCATGACATGCATCTGATACCGATTATTTTGACTCATTGACAGAATGTGACTTACCCATAAATCCATGTTATATTATACAAGGTATGGATAATCAATTTGCCATATGCAGCAGCATTATACAATCTGGTCTGTAGTGGAGCACTCATCATAATGCCTTTTCCCTTAATGCTAAATAGTCATAATGTAAAAAAAACAACTAAAACAAGGTATAAATAAAAAATATTTTTGGAAAATATGTGTTGTTAAAATTGATCCATCTGGAAAATGTGCTGCTTCCTATGGGAATCCACTACTTCCTGTTTCCTTTATTTTTCCTAAAGGTGGAAAAATCTGTTTGTGTGTATAAACTTTCGATGGCAGACTTTTGTCCTGTTGGTTTTGCTGTGTAAGCATAAAGAAAACGAAACACATTTAATGATTAAAATCTCTCTTTATTGACAAAGTCACTAACATAGCAATAAATGTCTTGGATGGATTTCTCTTCTACGTGTTTTAGCCACTTTGGTCCCGACTGAAATATCGCAACAAATATCAGGTTTGGATGGATTGCCTTGACATTCATGAACAAATACTTTCAAAATGAAAAACATTCCCATCAGCCTCAGCTGTACTTTGTAGTGCTAATTAGTAAATATTATCATGCTAACATGATACCTACATACGTACCTGCTAAAGATTAGCATGTTAGCATTTAGCTCAAAGCAACGTTGTGCTTCACTGAGCTGCTGTATACTCTTATTCTCGTTTATCAATCGAAACAATAGGCATCTAAAATGCTTAATAATGTTTTTGATAGTATATTCTGCGTCACAGGAAGAGATGTGGCTTTTGTCAGTGCTGACTTTTTGTGGCACAGTCTGCCACCTGTGCTTCACTTGTTGTGGACAGGAGTTGTCCTGTATCTCCCCAACTTTCACTTCATTTGAGTTAATGGATGTGCACAATTGTCACCAGCAGATGGCGGCATAAGCCTGCTCTTTACTTGCAGCAGGGGATCGGCTTAAAGCTTTTCAAGGCAAACACAAGTAGAGAAGGTGGAATGTATCAAAGGACCATTGACGCAGCCTTATTTTGAGAAAATCAAGTGTAGAAAATGAACTGATATAGAAGAAAAATTCTGTGTTCAGCTGCATTTCATAATTTGGATCTGTGTTCCTCCCTTCTGGGCATCACAAAGCAAGAATTACACACTTCCTGCGAGATATATCGCTGGGAACATCGCATGCTTCCGAAATGTGGCCAAATTTTCATGAATTAATTAAGATGACAAGTTAATACCATGAGAACATCATGCCAAATTATATGCACCCCTCAGAATAGCAGCTTGCACACTGTGTATCTACATCAGGGGTGTAGGCGTACAAGAACACTGCCAGCCCCCGGCCTCGTTCCTCCCTCACAGGCCCGCGGGACATCCGCGTGAGTACAGCCTCTGCCTGCACAGGGGCCGGGGCCCCGGCTGCCAGACAGCTCTGAGCCACGCATTTAGCTGTTTATGTAGTCTGTCAATCACAGAGACGGGAGACGCATCAACCCTCTCTCCTTGAAGGAATAGCGAGCACAGTGTGACAGAGAGGCTTCCTCCGTCGCCTGAAAGCTGTGTTACAGACAAAGACGGCACCGAGCCTAAGAGGGGAAGGGGGCTGACGGGAAAAGGGTTGTTCAGAAAGCACAAAAGTTGGATATTTGTTTAAAAGTAAGAAAGACAGCAGAGCAGTGAAATTAATCTACGTGTTTTTGCATATTTGATTCTAGAAACTTGGTGACATGTAAACCGCTGTAGCTGGTGAGCTAACTGCTAACACGGTAGCCAGTCGGGCATTTTGTTTGTTTGTATACGCCATTTTGTTCAAATAAAAACCTCTACAAATCAGATAGCTTGCTAGAGCAGATAGAGGGGGTGTAGATAGTGAGTCTATTGTCTGTTCCTCTCTCCGGAGTGGAAGGTGGCGGTAATTCACCAAATGGATGCCAACCGCCTTAAAGCTAGACGAAGAAGAAGATGATAGCTTGCTAACAGTCGGTTAGCAAACTCATTTGCTCGTTAGCTTAGCTCAGTTGCTAAGTATTTGCTTTACTCTTTTGTGGAACAGTGTGTACGCCAACAGAGGAGATTAAATAAAAGTGAATCATGCAAAACAGCTGATAAACTACAATAGCTTCTTTCATTTTGGACGCACAAAGATCCGCACCAAAGACGGCTTGCTATTGGTCACTGGCACGATCCCACGGGTGTAAATTCACCAAAGTTGAATCCACTAATTGTGATAATTTCCCACAAAATATCGCCATTTTAAATGCTGGTGTGACATCATGCTCACAATGACTAACATGCTGATGTTTAGCAGGTATATTGATTACCATCTTTGTTTAGTGTGTTTAGCATGCTATCATTTGCAAATTAGTGCTCACCCCAAAGCACAGCTGAGACCGATGGCAATTATGTTTTTATTTTCGCAGGTGAAGTATTGGACAAATTACAATTTTGACCATATGATGGTGCCAGATGAAACTTAAAGAGTCAACCCAAAGTTGTTTCATGAACCTGGAGAGAATCACGTGTGTCTGTAACAAATTTCATGGCAATCCATCCAGTTGTGGAGACGTTTCACAAAAAAACAAAAAAGTGCACCCTGTGAAGGCACTAGAGAAAAATCAGGGGATCACCAAAGTTATTGAGCTTCATCACCTGGGCACCATGAATGTCTGCACTAAATTTCTTAAAAGTCCATCCAATAGTTGCTGAGATATTTCAGTCTGAAGCAAAGTGGCGGGCCGACCCCTGCTGCTAGCATGGCTAAAAAGAGAGTTTGGTGAGACAAAATGTATAGGCTTAAGCAATTCTCACAACCACATGTCAAGTGGAATGTGAGGTTCATGGCCAAGTAAACTCCGTCTGTCTCTCTTATTATATGATTGAGTGAGTGGAAGCGGCCAAGAATCAGCCGACTATGACTGCATGTCTGTCAACACCCGGCAGCAGTCACGCACTGAGCAGACAGCTCTCTTCTAGCTCTGTCATTCTACATTACCGACACACAAAATGTTCTCCCAAGATCGTATAAATTGAATTTTCTAAAACACAGGTTGTGATCCAACTGTACCCCGTTGCTGCCTTTTGTAATAGCATATTTGGGGGTTGAGAGCAGGTGACATCATTTGGAAACCACCCATCACAGATGTTTTATTTCAGTTATGACACGCTTCCTCCCACCTCGCATTAATCAGAACTCGCCTATGATCATTAATCTACAGCACACTTACATTGCACATTGCTTTCATCATCCTCTAAGATAATGCTAATGTGTATTTCTATGAGCACACAGGTTGGTCAGTGAGTACATTTGTTACCTTTTAAAGATTTTGGATGCACTGCACAATGAGCAGTAACCTTGCAGGGAAATTTAGAGCATTTTTGTTAGCTCATTGCTTTGGTTTTACAGCCCATAACCTTACTGTTTATCAGCCCCCAAGTGACCAAATAATTAGCTATTGCAGGTTTAATATTGGATTGACAGATTTTAAGCAAGACTAAGAGTCCACAGCCATGCTAACAGATATTAATGTACTTAGACACAGTGGTGCTTTCAGCTAAATGCTAATGTCAACTTGCTACTATGTTAACAACAACAATGTTAACATGCTGATGTTTAAGAGCTATTATTTACCATATTCACCATCTTAGCATGTTAGCATGCTAATATTTCCTCATTAACAGTGAACATAAAGTACAGCTGAGGCAAATATATCAGTGCTAGCCTGTCACGCAAAACAAGCTTAGGTCATAACCTCATCTATGTTACAAATTAAATGCATTCTCATGCAAAACAGCAAAGCCTAGCAAATGTTTTGCATACACAAATAAACTTAACTAGACATACCTATAATCATCATTTCCCCTTATGTAACTACACTAAATACTTACTGTGCATCAAAACGTACTTCTTCAGTGGTCTGCAACAAGGTAGCTCAAAATGAAAATGCAAAATATCCTCTGTATGTGTTCGTTCCTGCACGGTGGATTCCTCGTGTGAGGGATCACTCGTATATCTTAATAATCTCATTTCAGTCCCATTTGGAGAGCTTGCATTGGTGTTATACTATAACTGTAGACATTACTCTTAAATCCTAGAAGGTACAAATCCATTCTTATGTTTACTTTGGTAGTGTGTTGTTGGCAGCGTCCTTGGACATAGAGTTTCTGTAAATGTCTGAGTCTCTCATCGCCGGTTAACTGTGCAATAACAAAGTCAGAAAGGTTACTACAACCTGCACGCAATAAGCAGATACTGTGCTTCGTGTTTTTGTATCTGAACAAAAACTAAAACATTCAAAGTGGAAAAACCTTGAGGAAACACTGATCATCATTTACAGAGGTCAGCGTTTTCGGAGCCAAATGAACAAGGCAAAACACATTATCTGAGCCTGCCTGGCAGAGTCATGCATATTAGATATGCATACTCAGTGCACCTGCACTCAACAACGCACGCACTAATCTAACGTGGTGCCCTTCAGTTTAAGACAAGGGGGAAGTAGACCTGCCAACAAGTAGTCTACCTGCCAACTGGAAGAGGTAGAAGCCGAGTGACAGGTCTGTCAACGCATCCACGATGACTGACGACAAACCGTGACATGCAACATTTCTGCAGCCGTGATACAAACTCTGCACAGCCTGCCTCAACAGAAAGGCATGAACTCATATTCAGGACCAGGCAGAGAAAGCAAATCAGGAGAGGAGGTCAGCGTCACTTACACAACAACCTCGGAGCCCTGCCTGTCATTCCTCGAGACAAATCAACCAAATCCAATGAAAATCTATATCTCAGTTCCCAAACTATTTCTCGTGATTGCCACAAACTGCACAACAACCCATATTGACTCATATTAGGAGGGTTAAATCACCCCTGAATGATGGATGAATTTGTGGAGTGAGTCGATTTTGCCTCGTACTGTGTCAGTGCCTTGTGTATCAGACCCTCACCCGAGTGGAGGTGTTTAGTACGTGTAAGAAGGCATCTGTTAAACTGATCTGACTGCACTGGAACACCACATTCATTGACAGAATCGATAGATTTTAGTAGTGGTGCTCCTCACTGGTGACTGAGAGCACCGTCCGCTCGGCCTCGATAACTTCCTGATTAACTGGCTGAAAGATCGTTAAAGCCACAGAAGCAATCACGATGCGATAGCTTGCTGAGCCATAACGCCTTATAAGCAGCGCCGCACAGGCCTAGCTTTGTACGGGACTGGATGTAACAGCTTGAACCGACTGAACTCACTTCTGAACTGAAAATGACAGAATCAGCAAATCACTGCTGAACGTTGTGGCGATATGAACGGTGATACGTTGTGTGTGCGTGCTGCTTAGAAAAAACGTGAACAAAATACATCGTCAATTAGTGCATTTTAATCGGCCAGTCTTTATGCACGTTTCTCGTTTAATGGCACCCAACTGGAGAATTAACATCACCAACTGTTTATCTTGATGCCCCCAATAAAAAAAACCTACTAGCTAAGGACGTTTTATTCATACAGCCCAAAATTCCAAATCAGTCTTTAGTCTTTAATCTGTAATATTTACATCTTAATATTCGCAGTAGTGGAAGGAAACGCGCATTATTTGCATATTCTTTTTCAGAATTTTGTTAAAATTTGTGTTACATTTGAATATAAACTTGACTAGTTCCTATGAATCTTTGACCTGAACTAAAAAAAAAATAGATTTGAATCAACAAAGTAGTAATTTCCAACTCCACAACCAAGTTCCTTCAGTATGTGGATGGATCCCATTTTGTGCAACTCAACCACTACGTACTCGTACTCTTACTCTAGCTTGCATTAGAAACCATTTTGCATCATGTAAACACAGCCCTCATGTTCATACATGCTTCCCCACTGCACATGCAAACTTTGTCTCGTCTCTTCCTAGTGACTGCTTCCTGATTGTTGTGCTGTGCAGAGTCATCATCAGATCCATCAGTGTAGAGCCATTGCCTGAGGAAACACAGGCCAATTATGGCCATAAATAATAATGGGAGAGCGCATCTGGCATGATGACTGATGGGCCTCTCTCACAGCTCATTTACATGGCTTTTGTGTGGCCATCAGCAGCTTCGCTCTAATGTAATGCTCAGCAAATGAGCCTTTCACAGAATATTGTACGATTGGCAAGGGTGGAAGAGCGGCACCAGGACGGCACTTAGCGGCAGAAACATGGATCTGAAACGGGGAAGAAATGAGGACAAAGAGGTGGAGAAATCGGATGAATTTGCAAGAAGGCTGAGGTTTAGTGTCCCTCAACATGTTTTCCGTACATGCACAGACTTCCTTTATGCCTTAATGTGCAGGCTTGTGCCTTGTCTGTGGCATGTGCGTTAGAGAAAAAGATGTCCGAGTCCATCCATCAGCATCAACTACCGTGACATGGAGGGAGATTGATTGTGTCTGCGTGGTCAGGTAACAAAACAGCCACCTCCCACACTCGAACACACACTCTACAGATACCTTACATGTAGCTGTCAGACACCTGCCCACTTACCCTGTCTCCTTTATGCCTTCCATATCATTTTGTAATGAGCTAAATGAAAAGCGATAGAGTTGCTTCAAAAACAGAGATTGGTGGTCAGCTTTTAATTTCTCAAGGTAGGTGTCAACGGCGTTCGGGGAATCCTTAATCTGTCCTTTAGGTCAGTGGCAGCCTCGAGCCAGAGAACAAAAGGCTGCAGCATGCTGACGTGTGTCCCGGGAGCTGATAAGGCTGGTTGTTAATGGTGTTAGGGTAGATTTCATTACCCCCTCCAGACTGCTCTCATTAAATAAACATCCCCCTGTCACATCCCTCACCCCGCGAGCAGAGGAGTAGCTGTGGCAGGAGGGGTGAAGGGCGAGGAGCTATGACTAAGACAGACAATAAAGCGGAATGTTAAAGTTGTCAATCAATGTCAAATCAGTTGCAAAATTTGGGTTGACATCCTTGCAGGATGGCTTGCGGTGCTTTTAAAAAAAAAAGTTCTCTGACGCTGGTGGCACGGCTCAGTGTGTTGGATGGTCCACCACTTTGATCCGGACTGAAATATCCCAACAACCATTCGATGGATTGCCATGCAGTTTTGTGCAAGAGGGAACTGCATGGAATCTGATGAAAAAAATTGCCTCGAGTGATGTCACTTGAGTCAGTGTGGCTTGGGTGCAGCTTGCAAACGATTTAAAAATCTGGTGGTGTGGAGTTAGGAAGAAGTGAGATTACCAGGCCTCTGTAATCCGCTCCTCATTTTGCTTGAGGCTAGCAGCTCGAGGCTGCATTAGCTGCTACTAGCGCAACACACCGAAATGTCGAGTTGCATTGTAGGTAATGTAGGTTTTCACGAGGAAGTGGATTGAGAATTATAATCATTACTTGGGAATACATTTATTGTGAGTGCTATATTTATTGTGAGGATTACATTTATTATTTTACCACATGGAACGTGTGGATTAAAAAAGGCGATATGTCCGAGTCTGCCGGAATTAGCTTTGATCGATCGATTGATTAGAAAGTGCTAGCATGCTAAACTAACATGTCAGGATGTTCGCATTGTCATTGTGAGCACGTTAGCATGCTGATGATAGCATGTTGCTCAAGCGCTGTTGCACGTACGGCCTCTCAGAGCCTCCACAGCAGCTGACTCTTTGTGTTGCCTTGTTGCACACAGGTCAGAGGTTTTTCAACCGTCTGCAACCACTACATGGTGATCTGAAAGAGCGAGATTTCAATTTATAATCTCTTGAGTTATTTTCTACTCCATCACCTCTTCGGTCAGCCTTTTCTCCGCTTTCACTACAGTTTTCGTTGCTTGCGACCCGTCCTTACCCTCTCTCAGACCTTGCCTGACCTTGCGTGGACCTTTTATTTCCCCCTCTTCTCCTCTTCCGTCTCCCTCTGTCCTCTCCTATGCTCTGCTCTGACTAATCTATGCCATCATCCTCTCTTCATCTATCAGGGTGCTCTCATTGTTTTGACGTCTAGTTAATTCTCGGCTCATGATTTATCAAATTCTTATTACCGCTTGCTGAAAGCCTCATTCATTGTCCTGATGTATGGTAATGATAGTCCCGGTGTGGCTGCCTGAATCGCAACAAACCCACTCATTTATTTTCTTCCTCTCTCCTCCCTCCTTCCCTTTATGCCTTTCCCTTTGCAAAATGTTTTCTTTTTACTTTGTCCTTGGAGTTGTCTTGGCCCGTCTCCCAATATATAATACACGCAGGCATTTGCATCTTTGCACACATGCGCGCACACAAATCCATAAAACTGTCTTCCTAGAAAATGACATGACTGCAACCTATAATGAAATTGACAAACCCTTCCAAACAGCCATGCTTTCGACATGGCAAGTTGTCAGTAAATTTAGGTAAATTAAAGCTTCTTTGGTGCATCAGTTAACTGTTGACAAGCAGTTGTTATTTCAAAGAAGACGTACTACACATAAAGTATTTGTTATGGAAAGCTTCACTTTTGGTCAAGCTCAGAGCATTTAAACTTTGGAGTTGCAGAAGTGAGAAAGAAGTGAGAAAACCAGACCTCTGTAGTCCGCTGCTCATTTTTGCTTGAGGCTAGTAGCATAACACACCCGACCCCCACTGCCAAACTGTCGGCGCTTGAGTTGCATTGTGGGTAATGTAGGCGGCAGGTTTTGACAAGGGAATTAAGGAGAATGCATGGGATTATGGAAAATTATATATCTGGTTCTGCTGCATTGATATGCTAGCATGCTAACATGCTAAACTAACAGATATCACAATATACAAATGTCAATCATTGCCTTCCTTCCTTCTCTTTACCCATTTTCTGATTTTCTTTGTCCTATTATTGTTCAGTGTTTCCCTTCTTTCCTCTTTAACCTCCATGAGGAGAGGCCTATTTTTCAGTTTTTTCCTTAGTGTGTGTGATGTGCTGGATCTTGTTTTGCCTTGAGGTTAAATCTCTCTATTCTTTCTGTTGGGTCAAAGGTTTCTCTTTCTCTTCTTTGTGGATATTGTTTGACTTCATCAACTATATATAGTGTACTACTAGTGCTACATTTAGCCAGATTTTTGACAACATTTAGATATTCTAGAGAAACTGGATGTTACTCGCAGCAGCTGCCTACTTCATGCTGCCAACCTGCTCCGCTGTTCTGTTAGCCAACCACAGTGGCACCGTGCCTGGTACATCTCTTCGCACATAATTTTTTTTAGGCTGTAGTTTAGATATACCTTACAATATAATGCAACCCAACACATTAACTCCAAAGAGTATGGCGTCAGAATTGAGTACAGAGTTTAATCAACACCTCTGTGATGCCACCTTGACGAAAACTGCACAATAGTATGTGCTGCACTGGATTACAGTTCATTGCACAGGTGTTGCTTTTATATGGAACCTAAAAGTGTTCAATATTAAATAAACAAATAAATACATAGATCATGAATTAAATAAACGCATGACTACATTGTGTTAAAATATATAAATTAACCAGCAATTTGGGATTAAAACTCAACGCATTATTATGAAATGAAATATCATGAATATTATGACAATAAGGCAGTTTTCCTGGACACCATGTTTGTTTTGTTATAAAAGTTTTTATTTTTAAATGCTCTTTTCCACAAAGGCTGTTTTTATTTCACAATGGCAATTTTGTTTTTTCTCTCTTAAGCTTGCTCGACAGCTGCTAGCACATTTTAGCCGTTAGCTCCTGTTACTCCACAGACACAGTAACTAACCCTCTCCAGCCTTTTCTGTATTGACTAGGTTTAGGGCGAGATCATAGTTTGGGTTAAAATAACTTTATATACCGTACCTAACAATATACTTTGTTACGGTTAGGAGGTTTTTGTCATCATGGCTACAATAATAAACCGGTGATTGAAGGTGTGGCCTTCGTAGACCGTGAAATGGGTTAAATGGGACGCCATGTTCTCTTGCGGGCAATAACGCTCGGGGTCAGTTAGGCTGCGAAGGACACAGCCGCTGGATCCTGCAAATTCGGGAAAAGAAAGTAGCATTTCTCTTTGACGGAGCCCTTCTAAATGGGACGGCCTTGTCGCGCCGCTGTGACGCATTTGGTCTTCAAATGGATGCAGCCCCTTAATTGAGACACAGCTTCTTTGTCGCTCCATCGCCTGTCACTAGGGGGCGATGTCACTCGAACGTAAACAACGTTCTGAAACAACTGATGCTTGGAAGGACAGCCTTGGAAAAATCCTCCTGCAGTGTGACGCCGCTACCGAAATGATCAGCGAAAAAGTGCAGACGCGTGAGGCAGGATATGATGATGATGATGATTTAGTCCAGATTTAAGCTGCTTATGCTGTCACTTCAACAAAAAACGTAATTTATTTTTGCTTTCACCGTCTGAACAATGTGCTGATGTAGTGCCAAGAAAGGCACTTATTCCCCCACAAAAAAAATCCATCTCAGCGTTTCCCCTCCCACTTCATTTTTTTCTTATCCCTCCATTCTGTCCCCCTTTCTTTCGTCTCCTTCTCCCCTCTTTTCCACTCCCTTCTTCTGCCGAGATGAAGGACAGGAACTGGGGGGGGGTAGATGAGGTCAAGCATTAGCACAACTATCTAATCACTACTTTTTTTCTCCTCCTCCCCTCCGCTGACAAGTCATCTGTCAACAGGCTGGCGGCTCTGGCCTCTCCATTAGGGCATTGGCACCTGAGTATTTCTCAGTACACACACACACTTTGAGAAGGGGGGGATCAATGCCGCCAGCTCCATGCATCATTTTGTCAAACCGCTGCCCTCTCTTTAATGAGCTTGTCTGGCTTCAGCTCCTCCTTCGTTTCCCTCCTCACTTCTCATCCCCTTGTTCGTTCAGCGGACTATTTCCATCTTTGAACGCGACTCGCCTGCACGTAGAAACACTTTTTCTCCAAACTTGTCCCGCCGCCAGCCACCTCTGGCCTCTTCTCTATCCAGGCAATGATACAAGTAGTGTGCTGTACTTAAGTACAACTGTGAGGTACTCCTTTAAACTCCACGCTAATTTGATAAATGTAGTTACTATTTCTTTACCGATTTAGATCAGTAATGCAAAATATAATCGTCAAATAAAATGAAGCTACTTAGTAGTATTTAAGTAATTAAAATTAACCTCTTCAATATTAAAGTGATACTTACCATTAATCTATCAATGATTATAATCCAAAAGTAAAATGTATATTGTTCTGGAATGGGCCATTCTGCATAATGAGTACTTTCACTTTTGGTACTTTAAGTACATTTTGATGCTGATACTTTTGTGCTTTTTGAATGCAAGACTTTTACTTGTAACAGAGTATTTTTATACTGTAATGTTGCTAATTTTATATAAGTAAAAGACAAGAGTCTTTCTTCCACCAACAGCATCATTTCAAGTCAAAACACGTAAAGTCAGAAGAAGTAAAAACTAGTCATTTTGATTTGAGTTGACCTAAAATGTGTACATTTCTGTATGGTGGTTTACAGTGTAAATAAACTTAAATAAAAGTAAGTATGATGAAAAAGCAGCAAATCCTCACAGTTCAGATGCTGGAAACATGAAATATTTGGTATTTCTGCATGAAAAATTACATAATTGCTTCTCAATATGACTGCCAAGTAATTTTCTGTCAATGACTGAATAATCTATATGTTTTGTACGTGAAATCTTAGTTTGCAAAGGTACTAGTAACTATAGCTGACAGAACATTGTGTGGCGTGGACTGGATCCGATTTCTCTACCTTCTAAAATGAGAAGAGTGAGTGGAAGTTCAAAGTGACGCAAGGAGAAAATTCTCAAGCAAAGTACAAGTACATCAAATTTGTATTTGAGTACAGTACTGAAGTGAGTGTACTTCCACCTCTGCCTGTGGGTTATAGTCCTGGTTAGTACAGAGTGACACTGCTGGGTCGGGAAATGTGTGACGGCAGTAAAACCTGCGTAGGTAATGATGGTAGATGTGCAGTTGCCGTGGAGCTCGAGCAGCTAATCTGTTTTAACACCAGGTGAATGAGCTGCGCAGCCGTTTGTGTGTTACAGAGAGGGAAATGAAAGAGGTAGGCAGGAGCTGTGAGTGACTCTATTAAGGGATATATGTGGTGCCACTTCTTGTTGGGCTGCTGGGAGTCGCCTCACTTGTCCCGCAAGTGGTGATGCGTGGGCCTCAGGATCCCAAACGTAACACCTTATCAGCTAGCATGGCTCTGCACGTGCTCATGGGCGGTTGTGTGTGCACGGCGCTGGTGCTTACTCTAGATTTGATGCTTGGGATGTTGATTTCTGAGGCCGTAACTGCAGAGACACTGTGTCTTATGGGGATAGTCTTCACAGTTCTTCACACAGAATAGCAAAAATGCAAATCAAAGAATATTTCTACCGAACCACATTTCTTTTAACGATACCTTTTGGCCTCTTGGGGGGATCAGAAACAAGCCGTAAACACAATGCTAACATATTGTCACCTCTGTGGAGATTTGGTGGGGTTACATAAGGCTGGGCTACATAAAGATCAGGCAGCAGCAGCAGGGGGCGCTGTCAAACGGCGGCAGTCAAGTCAGTTTCCAGCAGCCTTCAAAGAATACAGAGGAAGTCACAGAAATATTTACATTCTGCCAGATCCACCTGCAGGCTACCTGTAGTTTGTAGACCATGTTCGGATTGGCTGTGGCTGAAATAAACTTTATCAATATGATCATCAACCACACAAGATATGTTTGTTAACAGATTAAACCGTCACTGCACAACATATAGCAACAATGTAGCGTTAAATATTAGGATTACACAGAAAACTAGGATTTTCTACAAAATGCCAATCAGCTCTTTGATCGGGCGTTTCCCATCATGCCCTGGGTCTTGCAGTTGTTGAAGCGCAACTGCGGCGCCTGGCTCTAAAAACTGCGGCCGCCTCGATCTCGTGAGGTCATCGTTTGCGTGACGTCAGAGCAAGTCGGGATCAAGTCGGACAGAAATCTTTACCGACCTGCATTGTGTGGCGATCGCTGGTGACCGATTGTGCGCAGGCCTGGCTATCCACACACATTCCTGCCAATGGGTTCACACTATTCCACTGATCTACAAGTGGCGCTAAACACTCAGGAATCGCAGCAATACGCCAAGAAGAGGAAGCTGTGTAAAGATGGAGTCAACATGGAGCACAATGGTGTCACCAGAAACACAAACTGCTCGGTGGACAAGTGTCAAGTGATGCTGACAATCCCTCAACTGTGCGTCACTTCGGTGTTTCTTCACGGAAAGTCGGGCTACTGGCGAGTCAAACGTAGCATCCCTCCATGTTCACTGGTTTTTAAACTGTGCTGGGGAGACACAGCTTGCTGTATTTATGCCTTGGTGTAATTCCAGCCTAGAATGAGCTCCAAACAGCGATTTATGAGACATATGAAGGAATCAAAAGCTGGAAATCACAGCTATAATGGATGATGTCCTGTGGATACAGATGCATAAAGACCGGCAGGGAAGGATGCCAAATTCTCTCACTGCAGAGGAGTGAGGCTTAAGGGGAACATTTATCCTAAAACACTATTTTAAAACACTTTTTCGGTGATATCACTTGTTTTCCTGGAGCAATTTTGATATTTATTGGTGCCGTATTTATCTTCCCAAAAGTGATGCCTCATTGAGACGTTTCGAGCACAGCTTGGTAACGTTTTCCATCTACCAAAAAAAATACATCAACTGTTGTCAGTTCCTTGGAATCAAAGAGCTTCTTTTTAGACTCCCATTTGCCACCAATACGAGCAATCAGAGTCGCCCTCACTGACCATACAGCAATACAGAGTAAGAGACATGACATTTGTTGATACACTATGAGAAAACTCCAATGGACGTGTTATTTACCATAAAAATATAATGGTTAACAATTTAACGTAACAGTGTTCGCACACACACACACACACACACACGTTTTCCAGGTGCAAATAACGACATGTCACCCAAATGTAAAAATGCTGCCAAATAAATAAACAGGACACAACCTGTTCCTACAACTGTAGAAACAAATTAGCCTTTAAAAAAAAATAATAAAATGCTAAAAAAGTATTTTAGCTATTAGCTGCTCCAATGATTATTTATTTATTAAAGGTCTATTGCACCAATTTAGCATAACACTCCTATAGTGTTGTCAGACTCACGATGGACAAATTAAACTGTAAGCCAGCAGAACCAGAGATATTGCTTTTTGTTTCTATTGCACACTTTCTTCATCCATGTCAGAACCAGGCGCCTACATTACCCACAATGCAACTCGACCACTTCAGTCGGCGGAGATTCTGGTGTGTTGCTAGTCATGCTAGTAGCAGCTAGCCTGGAGCCTCAAGCAGAGATGAGGAGCGGGCTGCGGAGGTCTGATCACGTCCCTTCTTTGTAACTCCAGATATCTGGGTTTTTCAAACTTGTAGTCTTCAGTGACATCACTTGAGGGAGCCCATCAGACTTTGTGCAGCCGCTTAAGGCTTCATACAACCTTCTTCACATGCAGCAGTCCTCCCCAAGACCTGTAATCAGATGTTGATGTGTAACACCGGCACACTTCCCCCTTTAACAACGGATCTACTGACTGTGTATAACATGAAAAGTGTTTCTCACAGTGATGAACCCACAAAGAATCATCGCGACTCTGTGGTTCCTCTTTTCAGCATCTTTCGGCTCATTGTGTTTTTTGGGACATGCCCAGCACCAAACGCACACAGAAATCCTCGCACATCAGGTCGCACACAGAAATTGCAGGCAGGTTTGGGGAGTGATGCAGGCTTTATGCTCCCCACAGCTCCTTCGTCCTTAGTGGCTGCCGCCTCTTGCTTAATGCATAGGCATTTTTTGGAGATGCTCCGTCTCTCTTTTAATAATTCACCAGTAAAAAAAAAAAACCCCTCCTTTTGCCAAACTAAGCGCTCTTTTGTTGCCAGTATGGGGTCACATCTCATTGGAGGTGATTCAGGACTGTCTGTCCGTACTTGGCAATGTGAGGACAAGCTGTCATCTTTCACTGGTTCTTCTTTAAGCGCGAGGCCACATTTCAAGTGGAGCTCGATGCAGGACTTTTTGCTGCTGCTGCATTAGCTGCTCTCGTGGGTTTTGTTCTGCGAGCCTCCCTGAAGGCTGGATCCTCACTGCAGAGGTCGGTTTCTGCTCCTTGCATGCACACAGCCATAGCCGAAGCGCTCTGTTCACCATTAGAGGCAGGGTCTTACCCTGATGCTCCACGACGACATTCTCCTTGGTTGTCAACAACATTTCTGGATGTCAAGGGAATCAGTGTTAATCCGTCCATGCTTGTACTTCGAATTCAATGTCCTCACTTCCCCCAACAGTGCTTAAATTTTGTCTGCTTACTGGTGCAAGTCTTTGTTGTTGTCGCGTAGGTGAAGTCACGTGTGGGTAGTCTCTCACAAACATTTGCTTGCTCCTGAAGAAACCCCTTAATTTGACAACGTTTGGCAGGTATGCGTCATTGCCCGCAAACGCCACATTACCACACTTGACAAATGGCAACGTTGCGAGTGTTGAGTTACTGCACGTATGACATGTCTGGATAATTCAATTAAAGCTGAGTCTATTAGTATATTATCAGGGTTAATAAAGAGCACCAGCTTGCTTCATGTGTTTCTCACTGCCGCCCCTTCCTCGTCTCCACTGGCTGCTTGCTACAGTATAAATGTTCCTTCCCTCCTCCTCCTCCCGCTCAGTCCACCAGCTGGCCCATTCCTCACTGTTATTATTGGATTTCAGAAAGCCGGGAGGGGGCATATATCACATCTCCCTTCGTCACCCCCTCCCCTCCTTCACACTCATTCTTTCATTCATCTTTCTCCTTTTTAATAACTCCCTCTCTGCTCTTTGGCCATTAATAAAGATGAACTCACTCTGCTGTCGCCTCTCTCTCTCTCTCTGTCTCTCAGTCGTCTCCTTTCCCTTATTGACCCTATTCCTAAAATCTCACCCTCCCTGTCTCACTTACCTTCCTCCTTGCATTTCCCTTGATGTCCTTTATCTCTAACCCCCTCCCTGCCTCCATCCCTTAGTTCACCCTCTTCCTCCCAGTCTGCACTCTGTAAAAAAAAAGAAGCCCTTGTCTTCCCACCTTTTCCTCCCTCTCACCTCTCTTTTCTCTTTCAATTTCTCTCCGTCTGACACAGCAGTCCATCATGTGCCGGGCTCTGGACACCGGCCTCCCTCAGACGCTCTCATTCATCAGGACTTTGAAAAGCAGAAATCACTCTCTCTCCTCTCCTCCGCTGGCCGCTGCCACTTATTGCGCTATCCATCACACCAGGCGGATGATCAATACGAGCCCTTCCCCTCACCCCCAACGCATCGCCTCCTCCTGCTTTACTCTGCACTGTATTTCGTTCACGTCTGGCGCTCTGCAGCCCAGGTTTATGTGAGAAAATGGAGCTTGTCAGCCCTTTCAGCTCGTGCAGCCGCACCTGAAACATGGAACAAGAACAGAATGATATGTCGATAGCAATAGATGATCCTCTCTGATGATGGACATGTAGTTTTAAGACATGTTTTATTGGTGGAAATGCACTTAATATAAAATTGTACCTCAAACAAGTTTTCCACCATCACTGGCAGGTATGCATACTGCAGTTATATGTCACCCAATATTAATAATATTAAATCAAACGTACTTAGACAGCAGCGGTGGAAGAAGAACAATGCCAGAGTGTAGAAATACTAAAAAGTCCTGCATTCGAAATTCTACTTGAGTAAAAGTACAGCAAAATGTACTTAAAGCTTCAAAAGTAAAAGTACTCATTATGCAAGATGGCCCCTCTCAGAGTGTTGAATTGCAGAGCCTTCAAGGTCCCTAAAGATGATGTATTTCTTTAATCTTATGCACACAAGATAATCATTTGTACACACGTTATCGTGTGCAACAAGATAACATTTGTTTAAATTGGCGGTAAAGTAAATGTAATTATTCCTCCCCACGGTGGCGTCAGAGTAAAGGTCTTTATCAACACATATCTGAAGGATCTTGATGCGTGGGGCAGTATTACATGTTTTATTTGCGTGAGGATGGTGCAAACGGAAAGGTCACTGTCAGATTCTGTGAGCAAAGAGGCGACAAAATGAATATTTAGATGTGAAGTATTTATACTATGTACGGCGCGGTTACCATTTCTGTACAGTTGAAATATCAGTGTTTGCCAATGTGGCCATCTTAGTGTAGCATGTTAGCATGCTAACATTTGCTAACTGCTGCACAAAGTACAGCTTAGGCATCCAAAAGCCATTGAACCGCAAGTGTCAACCTCAAGGTGGCGCTAGAGCAGAAGTCAGCGGATCACCAAAGTCGGTACAGTTCATCCTCTAGGGAACATTAATGTTTGTACAAAATCTCGTGGCAATCCAGCTGGTAGTTGTTGAGATATTTCAGTCCGGACCAAAGTGGTGGACCGGATGCTGCTGGCATGGTTAAATCATCTTTCTGTATAAGCAAACAAACGAGTCCAGAAGAGCCTTCTTTCTTTTTTTTTTTTACCGCAGGAGAACTTTTCCCAGGGAACAACTTGTTAGGCAGCGGTCTGAATTGATGGTGTTATTCCACCGATCCCTCTTCAGGTAGGACCCAGTTAATGGGGGAAGGCAATAAGAGTGGCTAACAGTGGGTATAATTCTGCTGAGAGCAGCTTTGCTTAGTAAAACTGATTTGTTCAGGACAGAGGAGTCGTTAAGCACCGCGGCCGAGCCTCCCAGATCCTAATGCCTTTCTAATCTCCTTTGGTATCGCTAATTCCTTTCGTTCTATACCGCCATTAAACCTTTCTCACAGGTTCCTGGCAATGAATTAAATTACACTGGATGTATTGAGCAAACTAACCATAAATTGGCCTTTGCTGCCCTCGCAGGTGTAGGTGGAGAGCTGAGAACACACCAGCTAACTGGCTGCAGGTGCACAGAAAATACAAAAACACCCTACTGATACATGGACTCCTGCATGTTTCTAGCCGCAGTTTGTGCCTCTCATGTATAAATACCTGGTAAACGCCATTTATCAACACTTACATCTGTTCTGAAGGCATTTCCACAATCTTCAAATACTCTTCTAAAAAAAAGATTTGTCAGCTGCACGATAAGAAAGAATTGTAACTGGTTTTCCAAGATTCCAACTTTTTCAATTTTGGTTCATGTCATACAAATTGAGCAGAAATGTATTTTCCATCTTTGTTTGGTTCAGGAACTGGAATATATCCTCATATATTGTCAAACTGTAACAAGTTTCATTATCAGTTTTTTGTCTTTATTTATGTAAATTTCATATTTTCACACAAAATAACACGTATATATTCTGTCTTGTTGCACAAAACGTGCAAGGACATTCTAATAATTTCCAGCTACCTGGGCAGGAAGTAGCATCCAGAGAGTTGCAAGTTGGAAAGCGAATAAAAAAGCGGAAGGAATAGTTTTTTCATCCAGTCTATTAGAAGAGTTTTTGAAGAGTTTGGAAATATTTCCAAAACTGTGATAAGCGAGAAAAGACCTTCGGTTTTTCAGAAATAGTTTTCTGAAAACATGTTTTCAGCTCCACTACTTGAATTTAATGGTAATACAATTCAATTCAATACATGAGAGCTAACTTCGCCCTACTGACACACATTCATCAGCATTGCATCTGCTGAGGCTTTGCAGACTGACACGACCCCAGAGTCACGGCGACATGATCGGGGGGGGGGGGACTCAGATCTTGACATAAAACCAGGAAGGCGAACCTGCCAGCAGCTCAATTATCTGTCATTAGCAGGCAGGCGCAGGGTAATTTGACTGTTACTCTTTCATACTGGACTGCTTCATTGGACCTGAGTAAATATGTTCTCAGGCTAATGCACATAAATAGAAGATAGTCAGTAGTCCCGCCTACTTTCATCCTTCGTTAAAATCCTTCCTTACCCCCTAATCCTGTTGCATTTTTTTTTTTTTAAATGCTGGGAGGGTTGTAGCAGAATTTGAGGGTGTAGTTACTCTTTAAAAGAAAGGGAAGACAGAATGGAAAGAGAGGGATAAAACAGAGCTGTTGGTGTCACCGTGAGCCATCCTCGCTGCCCCGGCTGTCTGTCGCCTGTCAGGACGCTGACTGAGTGAGGGGGGGACTCTGCTGTCTGACAGGTGGGGATCAGGTGGAGGTAGACACGTCAGGCGACGTAAAGAAACAGTGGCAGAGAAGCAGGAAGGTGTTTCTCTGCACATCCTGCGAGGACAAGCCTCTTGTTTGAGAGTTAACAGGTTTGGACACTGAGGGTCGGAGCAATCCAACTGAAGACTGTCACGCTGCAGAATGAGGTGTAACTATGTCCTGTTAGCATCTGGCTGCTAGCAGAGCTCGCCTGTTAACATTTTATTACCCGACATTTCACCCCAAACGTTCACTACCACTTTACGTACACATATAACACGAACAACAATATTTTCTAAGAGGTTTATAAAGTTGTGACTTTATGTATGAGTAATGAGGCATGAATAAGTTGCTCAGTTGTGGAAAAATCCCTTTTGCTGGTGTTAATCCTCCTCCAGCATATCTTGTTTGACCACCACTTACCTTCTTGCTAGATAAATAAATTGATTTTGGTCCAAATGCTATGATTTCCAGAAGGTAAATTGGTGAATTGGTCTATTGGGGGGGATAATTTGGGGTTTTCCGCCAAGGTTTTGTTTTTGATGATGATGTTGGCATTCGAGTAGCGAGCTCGATAGCTCGGTCGCTATTGAGACAACGTGTTCACACATTTTATTCAAAAGACATATTTGTACCAGCATCTCCTCTCTCATAACTTACTCGTCGTAAAAAAAATGCAATCAAATGATTTAATAACTAATTAAAACATCGGTCAGATACGAGTTAAAATAAACCCTTATTAAAAGGTGGTACCACATATTACCTTCTTAACACCCACTGATTGTTACAGCTCCTACATGAGTAAATATAAACTACTGAAAAGAAAATTCAAGCCGAGAGACAAATTTCCTTTTTTTTTTATACAAGCTGTATACTAATACTATTATTACTAATATATCTCTGACATGCTTGTGCCATTTGCACCTGCAAGAACCCGGAGCACATCAGGGACTAGCCTAAAGTAAATCTTTTTACCTTGTATTTTTATAATGACCTGCAAAGCACATTGAATTGCCCTGTTGTATGAAATGTGCTATACAATAATATGTCCAATAATGTATGTGTTTAAGTGTCTTGCATTGTGCCGGTCAAGTGAATGACGTGTCCTTCCTCACCGCAGTGAGGTCTTCCCTCCTTTGCTTTCACTCCTGATGACCTGAGTGATACTGTGTGACATACGGTATCAGGAGCGACGCAGAGCTCCGGCCGACCTGTTGATCTTAACACATCTCCGGGACATTCCTCTAGTTGTCCTCACTTACACGGTGAGGTGTGAACACTTATTTATATGCCTGGAAATATAACCACCTTTCTTTCTCCTCCACGTTGACCAATATCAGGGGGGGGTTTCCCACCTTTCTTTCCCCTCACTGAGAACATGTGGCATCAATACTTTTTTAGCTAGCCTCTCCCACTTTAATCCTTCTTCTTGTGAGACAGACTGCAGGGAGGAAGAAAAAGAACGATGGGAGTGTCCGCGAGGAAGCACACAGCAGCTGAGGGTCATTAATCACTGTCACGGCGGAGAGAGAGACGGAGGATGAAAGACATGAGAGATGGAGCGCAGCAGACATGGCAGGAATCTCCCTCCAGAGATGAGATGAATCAACCTTTTCAGCGGCCTTCGCTTTGTTGTTGATGTGAGGCTGTGACATCGCATCCTCCTCGAGGCCCGAGTATTGGAGGGCTTCGAGTCGGTGAAGCAGGAGTGTCCCGGTCAAAAAAGCGTGGGGGAAGTGAATGCATCACACGGTCTGACCGACAAACGCATATGGATTGTGCATTGAATTACTGCCAGTCTTGCAGCTCCCAGAGGCCCCCCGAATATCCCATGAAGACAAGTTGAGTTATGGATCATGAAAATGTCCAGACTCCAGTGGGAAAGTCAGCCCATCCAACCCAGCGCTGACATGTACCAGTGGTGGAAGAAGAACTCATGTTTAATACCGCTCTGTAAAAATACTCAAAATGTACTAAAAAAGAAGAACTTGTTGGGCAGAATGGTCCTTTTCAGAGAGTTATATTATTATATAGGCCTGTATCATAATATTGGATTATTACTATTGATACTGGTGGAGGAGGAGCACATTTTAACTACTTTATAGACCATTGGATAGTTTAATCTATAGCACAGTATCATATTTTATCAATTGATCAAATGTTTTATCTGTAAAATCTGGAACCATGAAATATTATCAGTATCAACAGCCATCAATTGAGTCAATTGATTGGACTGATCATTTCAGCTGCACTTTTATGTACATATATATATGTTTATTATATATATACATGTATGTTTAACACTATATATGTTTTGTGCACAAAAATATGAGTCTGTAAAGTAACTAGTGACCCCAGCTGTCAGATAAATGTAGTGGAGTACAAAGTAGCATAAAATTACAATACTCAAGTACCCCAGAACTGTATTTAAGTACAATACTTGAGTAGATGTACCTAGTTACTTCCCAGCACTGACACGTACAGATCCAGAATCGCAGATCAGGAGGGTCAAGGTGCAACTTAACACCCTGTTTTAGCGTGAACACGCCCCCTTCACATAATCTAAACAGATACGCACCTCCCTCACAGTTGCGTCAGTGTTGCTTTTTACATCTAAAACTGATGCATTTCAGCAGTTTTCAGACATTTTAATATCAAGAAATTACGTCTAATGATCATCCAGATTTCATAGAACTATAGTTACATTATGTAACTTTTGCTGTCACGAATCCGGGGCTGTAGGCGGAAGTAGACAATACACCATTACAGTACTTGTAAGCATGCTGTAATGCAGTCGTGGAAATTAACTATGTACATTTACTCAAGTACCGTACTTAAGTCCACTTATGAAGGTACTTGTACTTCACTTGAGTATTTCCATTTTCTGCTACTTGGTACTTTGTCTCCACACGAATATTGTACCACAAAAACTATTAGACTTTATGTTATAAAGACAAAAGAAGGTCAGAAAGAGGGAGGAAAGGGAATGCAGAGGAATGAGAGAGATGGTAAATCGTTTCTCTTGCCCACATTTCATACCACGACTCTGGCCTGCTGCGCTGCGGTCGACTCCTCAATGTGAACCAGATACTTGAAATCACGATACTTTATTATTCTGGCCAGCCTGCAAATCTATAACATCCCTTTCGCTTCAAAAGTGGAACGTGCGGATTTGCGTGTTCTGAATATATATTTTTCTTGCCTCGGGCCTGAGAAGATGATGTTGGGGTGGGGAAAAAAAAAGAAAACGAAAAAAGAAAGTTAAGAGTATGATGAATGTGTTCTGGCCAGGGGAGAGTGGGTGGTCTGTATCTGTCAGCGCTGCTATTACAGCAGACAGCGGAGTTACAGGCCAATAAGCCGCGCTATCATCACCGTCATCAGCGGCAGATCCCCTTACAACAGCTCTCAGCTGTCCACATCACAACCCCGACAGCCCAAACACGTACTTACCCAGAGAGCGCTGCACTTGAATGTGTTGCATTAAAAAAAATGTGGCTGTTTCACTGTATGTTCTTAAAGGGCCGAGTCAACAAAACGAAAATATACTTTTACTCGCTCACTGCTACGATACGTACATGTAGGTACGAAGGGAACAAGATGTGAAGTTGGGGATCAAGGCGGTAACAATAGAGCGCTGCAGCAAAATGGGTCCTAAAACCCGGAAATGAGTTAGTATTGTTGCACTTCCTGTTCCCTCGTCTTGAAGTCAGTGGGTTTCTTGAGTGGGTTTTTGGTTAGATGCCTGAGATAAGGTCTGTGGTTCACACAAGCTTACGAGATTTTTACGTTTTGTTCTACGGGATAAAATACCTCAGTAAATACCCCACTCTTGAAATTTGAAGCTTTTATGTGTCTTTAACAAGCGGCTAAATGAGACTACAGAGGCTGTCGTGGTCATTAAACGGCGTCACGCCGAACACAGAAACTCGCCCGCCTTTACATCCTCGTTGGGTTTATACTCGCGCTCTTGCAAACTGTTCTTACTCAAACTTTTCCCGAAAGGCTTTTGTAAAAGAGGTAAGAGCACAACACCAAATTAAATGTTAGAAGCTTAGTGTTGGTGATGTTAGGTGACATTAGCTTAACTTCTGGTGATTGCTTTTACGCTTCAAAGATCATAATAGTGGTGTTCATTTGTGTAAGCATCATGAAATTTAATTTTTATCTTATTTTCTGCAATAATCCAAAATCTAGTGGAAAAATCCCACTGCCTTTCTGTCGGGGTAACCAGGGCGATGCCAACTTCCAGGTTGGCCAACAAAATTACGTCATCCCTGCATCACTTTATTTGGGAACTTAAAAAGTATTTATACTGTAGGTTATATTTGAACTACTGGGTACCTGTTGTGTGCAGTATGATCATTACTGAGCAAGAAAGCATTAAGTTTGGGGGAAGATGGGATTATGAGTTGTGTAGCATTTCAGAAATCTGTGATTTATTTCAAAACAATTTTCGAAAAACACGAGTGAAATTCATCGCTTGAAATGAATTGCTGTGACGTAGGGCCTTTATTCTGGATAATCCATAGAGCCAAATGTACAATATCAGATTTCAAGTACAGGTATGTGGTTAATTCAAAAATTTCAATGATTATGTCCACAATATTGCATGTACTCTACCTATACTCTGAGCGAGAAGAGGGAAAAGGGCACATTTTGTGGTCATGGTAGTATGAAAGTATTGTCTGGGAGAGAAATTACTATAATAATCCTCATGTTCCTTCACAGAATTCTCCCCCTGTTACTCCACCTGTGTTTTTCCTGGAGCCGTGACTCTCATTCGTTGGAATTTTTATGACCGATTTACTGGAGCAATATGAGCCGGAGCACTATAATTACTGAGCTAAAAAGGAGAGCTGCCACGAAAAACCCGCGTGACAGTGGTTCGTAGCGCTGATTCATGGCTGTGAAAAAAACAAAAAACACGAGAATAGAGGGCAAATGCAGGCAACACTTTGTTATCAGTGAGATTGGGGAGGAGAATAATGAGGTCAGCGTATGAGCCAACTCCGGCGTGTTACATTAATGAGGTTGCTGTCTGCAACTGTGGCCGGCTACAAGGACACACACACTAGATCACCTAGCATCATCTGTCCTCCTGTCACTTGGCCAGAGCCAAAGAAGCGAGGGGTGTAGCAGAGCGTGGATCAGACTGTACCACGGCTCTGTTTCCCTCTCCAGCTCACGTTAGACCCTCTGACAACGCAGCGTTGATTTATGACTCCTGCAAACAGACACAGCCAGCAGACAGAACGAGCGTGCGCGCATTTCCGTGTGTGTTTTGCACTCACGTGATTGATTATCCTGTCTGTCTTGTCTGTGGCACTTTTGAAATGTAATCTCTCTGAACAGCATGAGAGGTGTGAGACCCCAGAGAAAACAACACCGCCCCCCCCATGTCTGGTCTGTGCAGGCTCTCCTCGCCTGCATTGTATTAGCATACCTTTGCTCAAGCATGCTAGGAAATTGAAATCCCCCTCTTCCTGTAAAACCTTCCCCAGGATTAAACCGTCAGCGTGTGATTTACCGTAACCCTGCTATAAACAGCGTCATCCCACCATGCAGCGCTGATTGATGCGCCCAGCAAGAGTTTTGTGTTGCCACATTGTCACGCCGTCATACATTTCAATTCGCTTACTGCACAACGGCAACAGCGCGATAATACAATGGAAGATTGTTTGCTTGGCAGTGGAGAGAGACACATAAAACTTTTCAGGGATTGAAATGAGGCAAGGAAAGATAACTGAATAAAGCCACAATGTCTCATTTAAGGGACATTTAGCAACCGACACCAGGCACCGCAGGCCCGTCAAGCTAAGCGTGAGCAAACATTAGCATTTTCAGCTAACTCACGTATTACCTACTACAGTACAGTAATAACCTGCTTCCAAAGCTAAAGGGCATATCGTTTGCTTAACCCTTGTGTCGCCCCCCGGGGCTCCTGTGCTTTTTGTACTGCTGTGATGGGGGGGTGGGTCATATGGACAAGCAACGGGGGGGAGAGAGAGAGAGGGGGGGAGAGAGAGAGAGAGAGAGAGAGAGAGAGAGAGAGAGAGAGAGAGAGAGAGAGAGAGAGGGGTGGACATGCAACGGGATAGAGAGGGGAGATGTAGAGTGGGTCGTTTTGACCCGGAGGGCGAGCAACGGGAGAGTGGAGAGTGTGATAGGGGAGAGTGGGTCGTTTTGACCCGGAGGGCAGCAAGGGGAGAGTGGGTCGTACGGAGGGCGAGCAAGGGGAGAGTGGGTGGAGAGTGTGATACGGGGGAGAGTGGGTCATACGGGCAAGCAACGGAAGAGTGGGTCATGAGGACAAGCAAGGGGAGAGTGGGTGGAGAGTGTGATACGGGGAGAGTGGGTCATGAGGACAAGCAACGGGAGAGTGGGTGGAGAGTGTGATACGGGCAAGCAACGGGATAGTAGGTCATACGAGAGAGCGCGAGAGAGAG
>JAVQJF010053232.1:0-13612 GCA_036023855.1 Gadopsis marmoratus | reverse complement strand
ACTCATTGCACACACATGAAACTGTAGAATCTTCTCCATTAGTTAATTGTAGTTTACCTTCATCTTCAGGTCAAATCGGACCTTCAACAGGCTGCAAGGAGAGCAGCCGGCTGCCTGCTTAGGGTCTCCATCAATGGGCCGAGCCCAGAGGAATTTAGCTACACAAAAGCATTGGAAGTCTTTCTCAAAGCTCAAAATTAAACATTCAAATGCAAGGTGCAGTGCATGTCAATAGTGACGATGCTCAAATGCTCAAACGTGTGCTCTAGCGTATTTTGTGAACGGCGTTTACCATTTGAAAAATATTCTTGTGGAAATGTTGGCTGCTCATTCATGTCCTTCAGAATGCTTTTCCATCATGTCTTTCTGGCAGCATAACCTTCTTCTGCTGATAGATGCTATTTGTGAAGTTATGAGTCAGGTTAGTCAGCAGCCAAAAGAGATGCTATGCTATTACCGTTCGTTAGCTTACATTTAGTGGGAGTTTTTTTTTTTTTCCTGTAATTTTATTGTTGTTTTACTTCACCATAAGATATGAAATTGTTAGTGGCCCTGCATTCGTCCCGTCTAGCTGAGCAGGCACAGAATTAGTGTATTTTTACCTTTTCAACCATTATTTGCTTCACACGGTCTCTAATCAGGCCATACACTCAGTAAGCTCCAAGATTAGCTGTGATTGCGGTGAAACCGCTCTGAATAGGCCAATCAAGCTGCCACTATTTCTATCCAGGTTGTTCAACAACCTGCTAATGTATAGATCAATAGGAAAAGTCACTCAGTGTGTGCAGTTGGGCTTTGCGAAATAAGCTGTGATGAGTCATATCTACAGGAGCAGTGGATTTATGTAAGGGAGACATGTAAAGGCTGTGGCTCAAATGTGGAAAAAAACAAAGGCACAGGTTACAATGACAGCCGAGATCATTTGAGACTAAGGTTAAATGAAACACTGCAAAGGAAAAATGTAAAACTTTCCACCCCCCATCCCCCACCCCCTTATCATGACTCAGGGCTTTTTAAGAAATTGTGAGATTCAGATGAAGCTGGATAACAGGTCACCCCAGGTGATTACTCATTTTTCATAACGGCGAAGGTCACGCATGAAGTTTGAGTTCCCCAAAGGGATCTGTGAGGAGAGAACGCAGTGTTATTAACTCCCCCTGCCTGTTCTGATCTGTTCCCACTTGACATTAGCAGGAGAAAATTACATGCTTTTAGCAGTGACTGCTCATATAAGAGGGTTACCTCTGTCATTTAGAGGCAAGAGCTGGTGGGAGCTGACAGGAGCCCCGGTTCTCAAGAATAACCTGGTTTAAGAGATGGAAGGGAAAGGAGAGAGCGATAGTGGGAGGCAGGAATGAGACGCTGCTTTTTGCTGTCTTGCTGCAAAAGAGAGGGGAGGTGCCGCAGACGTTCAGCATTATAAAAAGACCAGGATGACTTTCTTTTCTTCTCTAGGTGCTTCAACCTATCCATCTTATCAGAGCGTCCATCGACAAGTTAATTGATTTCCGTAACCCCTAAGCTAATGCTAATTCTCATGCTGAAGCTGCGATGTAGAGCCAGCCGAAGGTAGCTGCTAGAAACCATTTGAACTTCGCTACCCAGAAACCCTGAAGTGATGCCAATAAATGTCAAGGAACATGTGGTTGTTGTTTTTTTCTACACCAAACTGGCCAATCTGGAACAGTTTAAGGAAATCTAATTATGTGCAATGAGTCCAGGTTGCTTAGCATAAGCGCTCCCTCCCTTCATCCTCAGAGTTTGCGTGTCAGCGAGGCTGCCGACGCCAGAGTGGGTTAGATTTGAAAATGTCTCGACCCAAAACTCAAATCCGACCCCTACCTACCTAAAATAGCCCTATTTGAGGAGCATCCTTGCCATGATTTTCCTCACATTTCTGTCCTTTTGTTCCCTGTGCATGTCTGAATGTGTGTCTAAAAGAACACACCGCTTCAATCAGTCCCGGCCCTAATTAGGCCACTGCCTCACCTCGCCCCGGCGTAATGATGGCGCGGCTACATAAAAGCTTCCTTTGGTTGTTTGCCTCCACTTCAAAAGCTGTCTTCCCGCAGACCGCCCCGCCATGATTTAGCAGCAGCAGGTCTTTAGGTTTGTTTGTCCTCTGTTTGGTTTAGTCATTAAAGTTGTCACACTCTGTTTGGATCAAAGCGGCTTCAGGAGCGGCACAAATTAACGTCCTAAATATTAGTGGTGACACCTCGTTAATGGGATGTAACGTGTCAGAGGGGAAGCGGGAAGCTAACGTGAGGCGAGGAGGGTTTTGGTCCTGGACGTGGCTGCGCATTTCTGTGGGTGGATTTCTTCTGGATTGTGGTTTCGGGCGGCGGAGGGTTAGCGTTGGTGCAGTTGGCAGCGGCGGTTGTAATTGGGAGCGCTGGCTGGGTGCTGCAAGACGTTTTGCAGGTTGTCAGGCGGCGGGTGTGGTGGTGAAATGTGATCGACGGCGAGCGGGCACAGCGGTGGGCTACATGGCGGCTGTGGTTGGCTGAGACTGGCAAGTGCTTTTCTGACAAGCAGACATTATCGCCTTTTGTGGCTCTCTGCAGTGCTTTCACACAGCTATAGCCAGTCAGTGTGCGCCCACGAGTGCGTGCGTCGCCGCTATGATCCCTCTGAGGCGGGCGGCTTTCCGCTCAAAACCTTTAGCCGGGGCGTGCAGATGTTCTGATGCACTTGCACTGTGATGGACGGATGGTTGTGTTTACCTACTCGTTTAAACTGAGTCTGGGCCGAAGCCACTCACAAATCATTCCTCGGCACACACACACGCACACTAATGAGAAAAGTTCCAGAGGTTTTCGTTTTAATGAGAAGGCCACGGCTCCGTCTCACCTCCGCCGCTAAACAGCAACAGTCACAACAACTCACTGAACTCTTATGTGTTTGTGCAAGTTTACTTTATGCTGAGAGGTTGTCTTGCATCCCACATTTGCCTGGCTCTGGGCGCTTGTTAGTGTTATTGTCAAATTTCCTTCGTGAACACAAACGCACACACACACACACACACACACACACACACACACACACACACACAGAAACACACAACACAGATGCTCGCAGCCAAATCAAATCTCAGCTGGCCAGACTGACGTTGAAGGCTTTTAATGCAGCTGTCGTTTGGCTAGCCTTTCTGCACACACAAGCACATGTCAAGAAATGCTCTTCTAGGACAAATACCCGAATGCAATAGAGCTTTGAGGAGTGTGTGCCTGTGTGGAAAGGGAGGCGGGGAGGAGCGGTGACACTGCAGTTAGCGTTAGCCTCCCTTGCCATTCCCATCGCATGGCTGTCAGCCTGCGCTTAGCTTAGCGTCTTCATCTGCAGAGGATTAGCATGCAGCACTAGCCGGCGGTATGAGCTGAGCCTCCTTCTCTGATTAGGCGGGATGCATTTGAAGCCTCCACGGGGAGAGAGAGAGGACGGCCGCTCGGCACATCGGCTCATTGTATTATGCGGTGTGTGTGTGTGTGTGTGTGTGTGTGTGCGGGATGTTAAGCAGATGTTTAGTGAATGCAGCTTAGTCGAGAGCGGGCTCGTTTTGAACGGCCTTACAGCAGCTGAAGGGAAGCATTTGCGCGGCGGCACAGTGTCCACTTTTGCTGTTGTGTCATTGTACATCTAGTAGAAACTTAACTTACAGAGACGTACCTGAATTGCATTACACCGGTTCGGTGGCTTTCAAATGAATACAAGTACAGTGTTAGTATATCTTATAGGAGAGCCGCCCGCAGGGATAAAACAATTCCATGTCTTGTTGCTGGTGCTACAATATACGGCCAGAAGTATGTGGACGCCCATCTGCACACATTGACTCATTCCAAAACCATTCATCTGCTGCTTTCTCTCTTTTTGATTGTGGAACCTGGCTGCAGGGACCTGCTCCCATGTCAGCCAACGTGTTGTTGCAGTCTTGGTGTGGTGTTTGGCGGCGTCGAGTTCATGGCGTGGAGATGTTCTTCCACACCAAGCTGAGCATCAATCCCGAGTTCATAAGTAGACGTACACATACTTTCTGGTCTGCTGGCGTTACCTTCCACTAGCAGTGTTATTTAGTGCAGTGGTATTTCTACAAGTGTGGGGATGTGGCACCAGCGCTGGCCATATGTGACGTAACAAGCAAGACATTTCTGCATTAACAGCTAGCCTATCAGGTTAGCTTTCATAAGTACTTTTCTTAGTGCGACCTGGTCCAACAGGTGGTGATGTCCTCCCACTTAACTTTTTGACTTTTTATATTAACTCTGCAAGTACATGCTAATCTGAGAAGGCACATACGGGACACTAAGCACTCTACACTTGATTTACTTTATCTTTCAAAATAAATTTTTAATTGGCAATTTCGCTTATGCTTCCTCCATCAAAAACACCTGAATTACCGTTCCCCCCCCCCCCCTACTTATAAGTGAGCACACGCTATGTTGAGTGGCATTTGTCCACCAGCGTTAGCTCAAAAGTAGAACTTTAAATCTACATAATAAGTGAGCCTAAATTATGTGCAGCTAAGTCTGGCATTGAAGTTTAGAAGCTTTAACTAGAATTTTAAGTAGAAAGTGTTTTCATATGGAAATGATGTTAGTATTAGCATCCTTTTGGCAGTAGGCAATACAAATCAACAAGAATCTTCCCGGGGGTGTAGATGTTATGTATTTTATGGGGCCCGGTGATGTTTTTCTAATTGGAGGTCCCTGACATGAAAATATTTACACACCTCTTGCACTAGTCTTTAGTTTCCTGGCCTCGGTTTTAACACCTGCCCCCCCATCCTTCACATGAATGAAGAGCCTGTGGGGCAGACCTGATGCTGCCGGTTGTGAGCATGCTGTTGTGGAAATGGGCGTTTAGTCTGTCTAAGGCCTCCGTGGAGCATCACAGGTATCCCAGAAGTCTGTGCAGACCTTTTTGGAGAGGAGAGCGCACTGCAACAAGTCCCCCGGGTGCTCATTATGGAAAATGTTGCTCTATGAAAACATGCCAAAACTCTAAAACACACACAGCTCAGATGTAGACAGGAATTTTCTCTGACTCACATGGTTCAATCCAGTAAGTCACAACAGCGGTGAGTCAAGTTGTGGGACTTGCTTCATGTTTTAGCATATGAAGTTCAATCTTGGGTTCGAGCATCATCATAATGGTTGCAGAACATTGTTTTGAGGCACCAGAGGTTGAATCTCATTTTATTTAGTTATGTGCAAATAGTTCCTGCCATTTGTTATATATATATTTATATTCTTCAGTACTCAGTATCATTAATATGCCGTATCTTGAATTCTAAGACATTCGTAGCCTCCAATGAAGTGCACTACAGCTCAGCGCACCACGCAGAGCAGCTGCTAACTGAACTCCTTTAACAGCCTACATCCCATTTCTTTACGTGTGAGACTCGAGTTTCAGTGCCTGTCCTGGCACCTTCAAATAGAAAGGTTCTCTGCCACTCTCGCAATGACGCAGCAGAAAAACAGGCTGACACTTGAATCAGGGGCTCCTTGACTGATAATTCAAATGATCGGTATTTAAGGTTGCAGGCTTAAAATCTGTGGTTTAAGAAGTAGATCCTTAGTTAGATCCTTTACTTAGTAATACCAGTTAAAAATACTCTGACTCAAGAAGAATCTTGAATGCAGGTCGTACATATTACTAGGAAAGCTAAAAATACTCATTATGCTGGATGGCTCCTTTTTGACAGAGTCACGAAGCTGCCAAGGTCCCAAAGGTTGATATTTTAAGATACAAGATGTACTCAAGATAAAAAGTGATGAACCCGTGCAACAAGATAACAAAAGAATATTTCCTCAGGACTTTAGGGGCTGCTTTCATACAGGACAGGTTACAGGTATACTTAACTTTATCATTCTTATTAATAAACGGTGATTTCACCTAAATCCCTGCGGAGCTCTGCACACTTTGACCTGTGCAGGCCTCTTCAGCCACATAACTGAAAACATCTGTGTGGGTATGCAGGGCTTTTAATATATAATAAGTTGATCGTATGTTTTGTATGGAAAATCAAATAAACTAGTACAGTACTTGTACTTGGCTACTTTCCGCCACTGCCTACAATATAGGGAACCATTAAAAACCTTTTAGCGAAGCATTGAGGAACAAAGCGTCATCTTATATCAATGCCCTGCATCTGATGATTTATCAGCCTGTAATAGCTTGTCCATCGCTGTTCCACTTGAAATGTAAATGGTCTAAACAGGCTTCACAGTTTCTTGACGAATGTGATTTGATGCGAATCTCCAGAGAGAGAGAGAGAAGTGCAAGGGGAGGGAAAGCAAAAGACGGAGGCACAGACGGAGGGTGGGACGCACAGTGCGCTGCCGATGAGTAATGGCCTCTGACGTACATGTCTCTCTTGTCTCGTCCTCCATCCGTTTCATCATTACATGCCATCAATCTCCCCATCTCTGTCTCGCTGTCAGCTCCCTCTGTTCCCCTTCTCTTTTTCGCTCCCCCTCTTTTCCTCCTCCACCTCCATTTTCTCCGTAAACCCAGAGAGGCTTTTCCTACATCCTCTGCAAAGTCCTTGGGGTGTTTAACTGCTCGTCCGCCACTTCTTCCTCTTCTCCTTCCCCCTCTGCTCCCTCTGTGCTGAAACATTGCTCTGTTTCTCACCTGAGCCCCAGTTTAATTTCACTGTGAGAGCGGCGCTCACACACTCGTGCACACACACTCAATCATTCACTCACCTTGCACGTTCACACACACACACACACACAACGCACAACGCACAACTCTCAAACAAGCGCACGCACGCACGCACTCAAAAGGAGCTGTCAAGAGTAATGGTGTTTAGTGTAATTTACTGTACCGCCGTTGTAGCTTCTGCTTCCTCAATAGGAATCATTATAGAGATTACATAATGGGGGTAATTTTTCTTCCTGCGAACACAGCGCTGTGATGGCAGTACAAAGTGTTTAGAGGCAGGAGAAGCCCTGTTAGCTATAGCTGAGAAGTAAATGGGTCCGGTGTAGCCTGGCTAAATCAGCGCCCGCTAGCCTCCCTCCCCTCTCTGCAAATCCATGCATATTACTCTTAACAAACCAGAATGGATCCGGGGTATTGATCTGTTGGCGAGGGAATGCTCTTTGTTCAAACAACACACACACACACGGGCGTACGAGTGTCGATGCTGAAAGACACAGGAAGTGGGATGTGTGGATGCACGGTACTCCCCTATTACAGCATATGTTTCACCCCACCCTTGTTTTGTCCCCTAAAAACCGCCTGAAATGCAGATTAAGTGACTATGTATTGAGACGTAATGTGGCTTTGGAGGCCAGGAAAAAAAAGAAAGAAGGCATCTTTACATCCTTAAAGGAATACAATTTCTCTTTTGAGTATCAAATGCTCAGCTCGTGTAGCTCAGATTGGATTCACAGTTTCCAGTGGAGACCCAGAGGCCACGGAGTTCTCTAGAAACCACTAGATCCAGCTTTTTGGACGTCAATTGAAGGGAGAAGACAGTTGATATAAGGAGCAGTAAGGCAGCTTTCTTCAAATATTATGAAAGGTTTGAATGGATTTTGTGCAGCATCTGGTCACCTTTGTGAACATTATATGTTCCAGGAAGTGACCGTCTTTAACGTTTGCGTGCAAAAATGGTTCAGTGGCCTAAAACATCAACGGTAAACATTTGTTGTTTCTCTCAGTGATCACAGAGAAAGATATCCATAGCAGCAGAAGCTGAAATTCCAATTTGTCCTCCATAATTGGCCTCAACATGCCATAACCCAATGCAACCACATGTTATGTCTGTTGTTTTGACTCTGAGCAATGCATCCATGTGTAATGGCGCTGAAACGTCAAAACTGCCACGACAGTAATTCTATGTTTTCTACGTTTTCTCAAGAAGTGAAATCAGCGATTCAAACGGTTTGTCTTCCTTCTAGATAAGTGTTTTCAATCCTGGTCGGTTGCTGCGGTTTTAAAATACGTAACATAAGTATGATCCACGGGCGAATGCAGCAATTTAATCTCCCTGTTTCCACAAATTCCCAAACATCTTTACGAGCAACACGCGATCCCGTAGTTCGATCCAGAAACCTGAATATAAATGACTGCATCCTGTACGAGTCTGCTATTAAAATTAAAATGTGTCTTTTCACACCGAGTTGGGCCTAGAAGGTCTTCAGGACTGCCCCTGGCTTAAGCAAGAATTCAATTTGCAAACTTGAAAGAGTTCAACTAAACCGCAATTCTCGGATTATAGCAAGTTAATGTTACCACGGAGCACGGCAAAGTCGTACTATCACTTCTGAAATGAGTAATAAATAATGCGTAATACTGCCAGGTTCCGGTATGATGGAGTAATTGACTCTTCCTCTGTGGTGCTCCGAGGTCATTACCTCCCCAGTGGTGATTCATGTGTTCTCTAATTGCTCTGACATCATCCGTGTTGGATACACACACTCTCAGTCTCTTTAACACACACACACACACTTCGCTTCCTCTCTTGGCTCGGCAGCAGACGAGGCTGCCAAATATTGTATTTACATTAAACGTGTGTAATTTGATAGACCACGAGAAGACGTTCGCTTAGGCATCGGTACGTCCACGCAGGTGTCTTGACCTTGACTCCTCACCCAGCACGGCTATTCATAGGCCATTAATTAGAGCGGCATCCTTCTAATTAACACACGGGCACACATGCTTCCTCCCTGGCACGCGCACACTCTTCTTCCCCCTGCACTCCACTCGCTTCACGTTTAATGCGCCCTGTTTGATTTGCCCTACTAAAGTAATGAGTTTGGAAAGCAGACAAAAATTCTGAAGTGTGTTTTGGAGGAGCCTCGGGATAATTTGAAGTCCTGGGGCTGGGAGTAGAAGTGCGCTCGCTTGCTTACACCCACACTCATAACACAGCCGCACACTCACGAGCGCGGAAATACACACTCGCAAGCACAACTGTGCAGCGTCGTTTGTCTGGTGTATTATGTGTCTATTTTCACAGCGGCGCGAGAGGTTTTTTTTTTAACGCATTTTAAATGTTCTTCAGAGGGGCCAGGCAAAACAAAATCACAGAAAATAACTGTGTTTTTGCTCCCAATAGTTTTAAATTCAGGAAGAAAGTACCAGCTGTGTTTTGACCTGTAGTAAACAATTGTTGCTTATTCACAATGGCTCCCTTCATCTACTGACGGATTCTTCATGAATCCGGCCGAAGTCTTTTAGCGCAAATCAAGACCAAGTCGAGGCCAGTGGGGATGCGCCAAATCAAGTCCAAGTCAGATATCAAGTTTCTTTACTCAGTTGGTCTCTGAGAACTGCCATTAAAGCTGTGATGTTAGTGTTTTTAATCCAATGGCCTTATAATTAAATATGCACGCTGTGTTTCCATGTAAGGCCTCCCTGTCGCTGTCTTACCTGTGTTTGTTTTTTATTGTTCTGGGATTTCACCATTTAAAACCTGAAGCTTGTCTTCAAGTCAAGCCTCACGTCATTTAATTTGACCGATATATGCAGATATATAATAGATAAAGGTTTAACTTGTAAACAACCTATTCAGAGTAGATTAACGGACAAAAACAGATTTGCCAGAGCGGTTTAACAGGTGAAAGCAGCTTATTCCAACAGGTAAAAAGATAAAGACAGCTTTCTCAGAATTAAGAGATAAAGAAGAGTGCAGTAGATTAAGGCCCAATAAAACAGAGCGGCATTTATCCTGCACAGCCAAAGCCTGTTGTCTAAATAATAACAGCTGTGACTATGGAGTTCACAAATAGCACCATAGCTTTTTCACATCTTTCCCTCATGCCAAAAATATTTGCCAGTTACATTACAGGCACTTAGGAGCTGGATCAGCTCCGCTGCACGCTTTCCTCACGTGGCTAACATGGAAACACACAAGCTAGCATCCACTCAGCATGCAAGATCCTGTCAACCGCAAACTGTCCCATCAGAGGAGAGCACTGCCGGGTCCCACAAATTGCAAAATTTCAAACATCAAGTGAAAAGTTGAGTGAGAGCAAATGATATATTTGGATAGGCCGGTTTCAGGCCAGAGGGTGGTTGAGTCATAAAGGGAAATAGGATGCAGATGAGCCTTCCTCCGCCTCCTCTTGGTCCTCCTCGTCAGCATTCACAACCTCATCCTGAGCCACTATGTCTTGTCTGTTAGCCTGCAGGAAGAGACAGACAGACAGACAAACAAGGATGTAGTGAGGAAAAAGTAGTTGATGGGTGAGGGCTGAGCAGCAGGGTAAGAGAGGGCGAGAGAGCCGGGGAGAGAGAGATAGAGAAGGTTCATTAAACTTTTAGAGGGATGGAGAGCAGACAGGCCTCTCCATTTCTCTACCTCTTGCTGTTCAGGAGATAGGAGATTGAATGCAGGTCTGCCCGTGCACCGAAATACACCACTGTTAGTGCATTGTATGTTTGTGCATCCCTGCTTGTCCCCACAGGCCTAGATAATGGCCTGGAAATGTAACCCTAAATATAGAAACCTCAGTCATGCCGTAACGCTGCGCTTAATCCCTGTATCACAACACACACGCAAAGACAAACACGCAGAGTAATGCAATTCCAAGGTTAGCCAAAGGAATTGCCGTGTATGTTGAGCTTACATGCAGTGCATCTGCCTCTCCATATAAACTGGAGTGTATTTACCCTTGTACACACCTCTGTGTATTGTCCCATTTAGCATGGTTCCCACTCATGCATCCTAATGGCCCCAGAGAGCCAGGGAGTCTCTGCTGTCTGTTAGTGAGCAGCACAGATCAATGGGCTCTGGGACTGCAGCACCATCCTGTTAGCGAGGCCCCATTCAGACCCACTGAGCCGTGGCTAACGCCGCAGCTAAAGTGTTTGCTAGTATAAAGTCTCCAAAATGGGCAGGCACACCTGTACCCGCCCTGCTTTTGCAGATGTAAAGCTGAGCCCTAAAGCCAGCGAGAGCGAGAGATAAAAATAATGAAGGGGCCTTTTGATGTGGCGGCGCTTGGGTCAAGTTGGTGGATGTTTAAAAAGGCAGAGTCACTGTTGTGTCTAGCATGAGGACGGTTTGGGGTTTATTTGTCTACTTCTGAGATATCTGTCTCTGAGTTTGTAGCTGCCGCCACGATACAAAGGAGCTGGATGGAATTTCATTTGTTGTGCTCCAAGCATTGAACACTTGCACTCAAATGTTTTGCAGCATCTGGACACCAGAAGCGGTATCCCTGATAATCTACCGACCTCAAATCAATTAACTTTTAGCTATGTAGCACCATATTATAGCAAAGTTATCTCAGGGCATTTTTTCATATAGCGCAGGTCTAGACCGACTCTTTATTTACAGAGACCCAACAATTCCCATCACGACCAAGCAGAACCCTCGAGCAGAACCAGAACCAGGACCGGGCTCTGGGTGGGCGGTCATCTGCCTCGACCAGTTGGGCTGAGAGCGAGAGAGATCCAGACTCTGCCGCTCCGGAGGCAGAAATACCCGTAGAAAGCAACAGAAGGTGAAAGAGGGGAGAGAAAGGGAAGCAGTCGAGTTAGTAACAAGCATTAATGGGATAAGAGTGCGTACAGATGGAGAGGAGGAGGGAGGAGCTCAGTGCATCATGGGAAGTCTCCCAACAGTCTAGGCCTATAGCAGCATAACTAAGGGGGGGCTCAGGGCTCACCTGAGTCAGCCCTGCTATAAGCTTCATCAAAGAGGAAAGTCTTAAGCCTCCCGTACACAGACTGGAAGCTGGTTCCACAGGAGAGGAGCTCACTGTGTTTCATAGGGACCTTTCCTGCTGCAGAAAGCATTTTCAGTGAGAGCTAATAAAAGCAAAAGCTTTATGTATGGCCAGATACAGGTACAAGGTTGTGGGAAACTGTTGTTTTGTTAATTTGGTGTGAACCAACCCTTCAAACCTGCATCAGTCGATGTTTTTGATATTGACATTAACTCAAGATGACTCTGTGGTCGCTCATGCTACCATGCTAACTTGTGAAGCATTATTATCCAACTCTGCAGTCTCATGGAGCCTTTGCAGCCTCTTTTTACCTCGCCGCTTTGGTTTTGTGGCACATTTGCAGTGTGGGTCTGTCTCAGCACGCTCATCAACCCCCCATTGCCAGCTGGTGAGCACAGCAGAGCATTTAGCAGCTCGAGAGCCTCCCGGGAGTTGGTGGAAACCAAAATCGGAGCTATAAGGAGGGTTGATATTGATCTTGTATTCATCAGGTGGACAGACACATGGCTCCAAAGGAATAACATTGTTGCTGGATGTGATAGTAGGCATCTGTTTGCTAAAACGTGGCATTATCAGCTTGTGTTGGTATTTTTCTGCCGTGCGAAAAGCTTTACAGGCTGTATATTGAGTTGCCACTGAGTCATCCATCTGATATGATGGGTATAATACAGGTTTTATATTACATAACTATAGTGGAATTAATCAATACAGCACTGCAGTGGAAGATTGCTGAATTGTTGGAGTACGACATTTTGTTTACACTAACATTGTTGTATTATAATGATTTGGATGATTATTATTTGGGAAATTGTATTATGTGTTTGTATTCCCTTCGGTGTGAATATCTCTTGACAGCACAACTACTTTTTTTTTTTTTCCACTTTAAGAGGCTTTTCAACTCTGACATGAATACAGTTCTGAGAAAAATGCTGACATAAAAATAAAAAAACACATTTTAAGATGCCAAATATCACGTCAGCTAGATACAGTCTAAAAAGTGTCACTTCTGGCCCTCAAAAACCTATATAAGTCAAGCCTCTGTGTTGATTTTGACAGTGTTGGCGTCTGGGAGCTCAAAGACACACTGGGCTGTATGCACACACACACACACACACACACACACACACACACACAGACGTACACACAGACGTACACACATGCATAATCAGGCGATTCCTCTCCCTCAGCATATGTCAGCATATGGCTCCCTCCACAGAGAGACTGTTGAACAGACTGATCCAGGTTTGATTTTGCCCTAGAGGTCCTGACCTGGTACAGAGGGCAGAAGGGAAAGGAAAAGGGAAAAGGGGAAGGGAAGGAAAGCAAAGGAAAGGGGGAGGACGTACTTCTCTCCGAACAGCTGTCTGCCTGAACTCTCGCCTCGCGTTGATCGGCCTGATGCTGTCGTCTCAATTGTAACCGTCAGGCTCCTGCTCCCTGCAGCACACACACTCTTCAACCTCTCGTACGTGTGCGTGTGTGCGTGTGTGTGTGTGTGCGCGTGTGTGCGTGTGCGCGTGCGTGTGTGCGTGTGTGCGTGTGTGCGTGTGTGCGTGTGCGTGCGCGTGACGGAACATACAACCATATTGAGCCATCTGTTCCCGTGCTAATTGGTATGCATGACAATGTTTTTCCAACCCATAAAACCTAATGAAAATGAACACCCCACCCGCCCTAATATCCTTTAATGCTATCACCGCTCCTCTCTGCCCCCCCCCCCCCCTCCTCCTGTACAACATTATAGGCATAATTGCCCTGTAGTGGGCATTAGCAGCCCCTCTTCTTGAGGCACTTTGAGTCCAGGAGGCAGGCCCAAAGATTGAAGATGTCCCGCTGCTCTCAGTGTCAGCGATCTGTCAGCCGTCTGAGATCCAAGGCCCGCCCAGCTCCCCCCCCCCTCCCCCCCCTAAACTTGGCTCGGA
>JAVQJF010053228.1:0-56527 GCA_036023855.1 Gadopsis marmoratus | reverse complement strand
TATAGCGCTATATCATAACAAAGTTATCTCATAGCACTTGTTAATATAGAGCAAGTCCAAGCCAACTCTATATCTACAGACTCAACAATTCCACCATGAGCAAGCACTATGCGACAGTGGCAAGGAAAAACTGCCTTTTAACAGGCAGAAACAGGCCAAGAAGTGTGCCGCCTTCGAAAAACTGGTCCACCACCATCAGGATCACAGAGTTCTCCATGGAGGGAGGCAACCCGATAACAAAGTCGAGGGTGATGTGGGATGGCCCATGGCCTACCCGGGATCTGCAATGGGCGTAGCTCCCCCACCGGTGGTTGGTCTTCCCCCGAGCGCACACAGTGCAAGCTGATACGAACTCCCGGGCGTCCTTGCCCATGGTGGGCCACCAAAAGTGTCGGCAAAGCAGAGCCAGGGTCGCCCCGGGGTGGCAGGCAAACCGGGACGAGTGGGCCCAGTCAAGGACTTGGGACCGGACTGAATCCGGCACAAAGAGTCGACCAGGGGGCCCCGTGCCCAGGTCTGGCTGGTCCCGTTGGGCTGTCCTTACCACCGTCTCAATCGCCCAGGTAGCCAGCCTCACCTCCAGGGGAAACGCACCAGACCCAGCCCAGATCATGACAAGTTCATGCACCTTTCCGCACTTCATACATGATGACGGTGAAGCAAAAGCCTCTCAGTGCACCCAAAACCAAGTTTCATCATGCACTTCCCAGGGTGGAGGAGAATCTCATGGGGACAATGAAGGGGATACAGTGCAACATGATGACACCAAAATAACATGTTGATACGGACAGAAAATAGCAAGACCTTTAGTGAGCACTGTAGGGGTGATCTGTGATCACCAGTGCTCTCATGCAGGAAACATGAGGACTAAAATACAAGAAAGAACCTTGCAAACTATGCATTTGAGTGCTCACACTCAAACAACAAAAGAAAATTCAAATGAATGCACATTTCCATGCTCTATTGTTATGCAACTATTAGGAGTTGGATGCATCGACATAAACAATAAGCTAATTCTGCAGTCTGGTGCCATTAAACCCAAAAGATGAGTTAAAAGAGAGCCACAAATGATATAAAACCACATGCTGCAAAAGGGGATGAAAACATGACGTTCATGTTTATTTCATGTGTTAATTTGAAGAAGGTTACTATTTTTCGATTCTTCAGTGGAATGGAAGCTTGAGTGGTATTCAAATCACACGTGCCATTGTACATCATGATTTATTCATTATGTCTGTTCACATTGCATATTTCTTTTATTAATATACCAATATTTCCACCTCAGTTATTTCAATGTTTTTTCCACTCAGTTCTTGTGGCCTCCATGTGCCGTAGCTCTGACGTGTAGTGCGGTACAGTCAGCTCTTAAACCTCTTAATGAACTATGAATCCCTCTTAACTGCAGTTAAGTTTTGAAGAAAGTACTCCACAATACCACACAGCTCACGTAAACTAACATAGCCCACAGCTTAACTGTTTTTGCTGTAATAAATAATTTTGTATGTATAATATTTCTGATAGAAGGTTCTTGGTCCACCCTGTGCCACCTCACTTAAAAAATCCTGGAATCGCCTTTGCCAACGAGGGAACAACATAACCAACCAGAACTGTTGCTTATAGAGGCACAGCAGTCCATTTATGGCATGTCATAGGTATATTGTTATCTATCTATGTATGGCTGCTTCATTTACTTTCTTGCTACCACTATCATGTGTGTTTGTTGGAGTTGCAGCTAGAAGAAGCTTAGCTTAGGAAAAATCCTGGAAGCAGGGGAAACCGTTTACCTGACTCTGTCCAAAATTCATAAACACACCTACCAGTACATCTGTAAACACACCAATTAACACATTACTGTATATCTCACTCTCATTCTGCATATCACAAACTGAAACGAAAGAATGACAACTGGTGGATTTACAGAGAGTTGCGCGCTGGAAGTATTTCTGGGCAAATGGCAACCAGGCTTAGTGACACAGTAACCGTAACCCTACATTTTTGCCTTCAATTGTCATCTGAAACAAATTAGAAGTGACTGTCTATTCTAGCTAAATGTGTGGACAATAGTCAGGCAGGTTGTACTGATATGTTTTGAGGGTCATTACTCATATTTTATTTGTCAGAGCTGCTTGTGGGATCTTTACAAGTGCCTACATTTTCGACACAACATTGATTATTATACTTTGGTATTATATAATCTGGCATAATTACTGAAAAGAAATACATGTAACAATTCAACCTCTCACATGATTTCAGAGAGGGACATTTCTTTAAGCGAGACTTTCTGTTTCAGGTTAAACAAAAAGGATCTTACCATTTAACAAACAGTCTGTTTGTTGTAGAGTAAGGAAGCGATCTACTGGACCAATTCCAAACCTAATAGTAAATATTACTCATTTCGACCCCAAAATTTGTAAAAATAGGGCCCAAGTTTAAAAATAGGACTTGATGGAGACTGTGTTATCTGTCAGCATGTTTTGATGTTTTCTTGCCCCCTAGTGCACAAAAAGTTGAGTGATGCAGTTTTAATATGCTATATCAGAAATCTTTTGAGTTTCCCCTGTAGTTAATTTGTAGCTATTCTACTTTATGAGATTTGTTATGACACCTGACCTTGCAATCGGAAGACAGGCCCTTTATCTGACTTTTCATGTGTTTAATTTTTACAAATACAAACAGACAAAATTATGTATTTATATATTTTATTTATGTATTTTTTTATATATATTTTACAGTTTAACAGCAGGATTGATACACAGTTGTTTGTGCTAACTCAAACTGAATTATTTTAGGGAGAATGATGCACAGATAGAAAACATAGATTTTTCTTTAACTTCAGTGAGTGGCTGCCGCAGTAATGCTTCCTTGCCTTGGGGCTTGTCTTTGGAGTGTGCACAAGTTTTCATGGCCAAAAAGCAGAATCTATGCTTGTTCAGAGATTCTCCTAATCTGATAACCTGATAAAGAAAAAACTGGTTTTAATCAGGGGGGGTTGAAGGAGAGAAGTTACATTTGATGCCAATGCAAAATGAACACAATACCACAACATCTTGTGGCCGAGGTTCAGTCAACTTAAAGATGCACTAATACTGGGGCAGAGTGGGTCGCTGGGTGTGGACACTGACGGAGCACTGCATCTGACATGCTCATGGCTTAGAGCCATGCTGTCATTGAATGCCTGTAATACAGGTACATCTTTGAGTTCAGTAAGAGTGGGAAGGTATCATTCTTTACACAACTGCTTCCCTCACTTTTTGTGTATACAGCCAAGTGCAACACTGTAAATGCCTGCTAGGAAAGATTGTCTGCACTGTTATCCCCATATTTCAATGTTTATCGCCTCTCCCCCCTCTCTGTGATGGCTGGTTTTCCACCCCTCCTTCGAGTGTGCAACTATAAACCATTTTGCCTGCAAAGTGGTCACACGACACATCGTACAAACCAGTTTATTTCAGGCATACAGAGAAACTGAGGGTCATGCTGTCAGCACAGACCACTAGGCGTCTCCGGATGCCCAGTTGAGAAACAGTGCTACAACAAAGTCATAGAGTGTATCTTTAAAAATGTAAGTTTTTTTTAGCATTTTACAACCAATCCAATACTTTGGTCTATACCTCAGGTAGTAGTAGGTACGGTGATATCCCTAGCAATTTATCTTCATAAGAATCACATTAAAGCTGAAACACTGTATAAAGAAACATTCCTCCCAGATAGGGGATGTCAATCAGAAGCACCAGTGAGTGGTGTGGAGAAGCAATTTCTCCTTTGCGATAGATTGTTCTAATAACAGCTTTGCTTGAGACTAGCAGGAGGGTGGGTAGCACTGATGCTTCTATGCCCAGAGACAATTCACACATGCAAGAGCTACTACGATGGGTGGGAACAACATGAACCCACATGCTCTCTCTCACACACTCACACACACACACACATTTAATTGTTTCTAAAAACCTTTTTACCCTTAGTGGCACAGTTTAGCTTTGTAATCATTCCAGGATGTTGGACGGAAGGGAAGAGAAATTATTTTCAATCCAAAAGAGATATCAAGTCGACATCTGCTTTTGTGTAGTTACTGCCATGCCTCTGGTGCTGTATGTGCAATGAGGTACCTTGTGTAACTGTCATCTCAGACTGCACCATCACAGTCGATCAACTAGCTTTTATACTAAGATGTATTAAGGTTTGGACCCTCCTGTGATGTGCAATAAATGTAATGTGTGCGGTTTACTCAGACAATGAGGCTGAGTAAACTGAATTATATTTTAACATTCTTATTCGCACAAAAGGCATCCAGCCACATGATGCGACTATGGAAGCAACAGTTCAGTAAACTGAATAATATTTTAACATTCTTATTCGCACAAAAGGCATCCAGCCACATGGTGCGACTATGGAAGCAACAGTTAGTGTCATGTAGCCTAATCTATCTTACTGATCCCTTCCAGAAGTGAAAGGTGTGTTTAAAACACAGCTTCAAAGTTAGGTTTCTGGGTTTTGTCTCCTTTTCCACCCTGACCTTACCTTTTGCTGCCTCCTGGCCATATCAGTTGGTTGCTTTGCGTTGAACGGATAGGCGATGCAGCGCATCACAAACACATACAGCTGGAGTCTCTTTTTCTTCTCCTCCTCCTCTCTCTGCATCTTCTCCAGGTCCTCTTTCTCCTTGTCGCTGCCCACCGACGGGCTGGGGCTAGAGGGTCGACCGCCGCCGCTCCCGCGGCCCCGGGGCTGGAGCCCTCCGCCGCCGTGGCCGTCGGCGGCTCGGCCCGGTGACAGCCGGGCTCCTCCGAGGCTCTTCGGAGACGCCACCTCCTTGCGCTCCACCTCCAGTATCTCATCCCCTTCCTCCTCACTGGAAGACGGGTCCAACATCCTGCCGAGGCGTGGAGATGATAGCCTTCCTGCTGCAAAGGTAAAACTGAAAAGTAGAAAAGAAAAAAGATGCCGATCACCTTCAGTGTCAGCCACAGAGGGAGATATCCAGGGAAAAGCCGCTGTGGAGACGCACAGCCTGACTGATGAGCGGCGCAGACTGTTGCTTTTCAAGAAAAACGGAAACGAGTCAACCTCAGCAAGAGAAATGAAAGTGTTGTAGAGTCTAGTAGTTTGTCGCCTGATTTCCAAGCCTTTCAAGTCTGCCAGTCAGTAGCATATAGGAGGGATTTATCATGACAGCAGATCCGAAGGGGGAGGGGTCGCAGGGAGAGAAAACAGGAGGAAACGTTGATGTGTTGATGCTCTGCTGCCTGGAGGAGGAAGAGGCTGGGCTCGGAGCTGACCGCGGTGCTGAAACCCGATCCCCGGCTGCTCTGGGATCAGTTTGATCAGGCTGTGAGCAAAGCAGATGAACAGCCACCTGATGATCCAGCTGAGTCAAAAGAAGACAGGTTTAGTCGGCACCAAACCGGAATCAAAGCGGTTTGGCTTTCACAATAAAAGCTTTACTGCTGGCTAAAAATAAATAATATATAATATAATCATTTTTATTTCAGCGTCATGCCAAGCATTTGGCCCATCCCACACAGGATTACAAGACACGTCTATATATCAAACATAAAAAATGTAATAATATGAAAGTAACAAAAACAAGAAAATCCTTACATTATATAGGCCTATACATCGACATACTTTCAGGTAACATATGTTTATTCCAATCACTTACTGCATATGATCTCACAACCTCCGTGTGCATGTGTTTCCTGTCATGTTTCAGATGTCTATGAGTTAAAGGATCTGACTACTTCTTCCACCATGTGAATAGCAAACTCTTTGTCTTTGTGTATTGTTAAATTTTTTAAATAATATGGTAAATGTAATAAATACATCTTACTCAAACAGATTTGGACATCTGGTACAATAGTGGTACACTCTATGAAATGTCTGTAAAAATAAGGGCAAATATACCATATTAATATGAAGGAATATTCTGTATTGATCTTTCACAGGTGTACTACTGGCATTTTTTATAACGCATTGCATTGTGGGAGCAAGAGCCCCCGCTAAGTGCCAAAAGTGCAAGAGGAAGGGACATCAATTCAATTCAATTCAATTTTATTTATATAGCACCATATCATAACAAAGTTATATCATAGCAAACATAGTGTTGGGATAACCAGTTAATTTTAGTGACTTAGTTCTTTAAATCTCGTCAGTGAAATGAACTACTCTTTTTTGAGTTATTCTTCTTTTTTTGGGGGGGGGGGTGAACTACTACTCATTTCTGTCCAATACTTATGAAGGTATCATTGGAGCAACACACCTGAGCACTTGTGACAGTGGAGAATGTATAACATAGTCAAACATGTGTATCAGCAAATTTGAATTCACAGAGAAAATACTTTACAAAGCAGCAAACCTGTAGAATTTTTATCTCTCCCACAAACACGACACAGCAGTTACACCTTCTGCGCAAAACACTTTCACACACCCGTCTTTCCACACAAATGTTTTCTAGAATATTTTTATATTTGTTTTCTTTGATATACATGTCTCAGTGAAATGTGGAGCAAAAATTATTTGTGTACTTGTAGAGAGTCAGGGGTCACTGAAGGTGGCAGTAACGCAACCTCATGGATGGACTTCCTGCATTGGCCCCAAACAAGAACAAAATATAAAAATAAAAAACTCCAGCCTTCAATCTTCAGCTTTTTTGCTCCCTGTCACATCGTTCGTCCTGACTCAGAAGAGGAGCTGGCACTTGGTCTGTAAGGTATGTTTTCAGATATCAGCCACCATTATACTTTTGTTTATATTTTTGTTATCCGATTGTCTCACTTGTTGCGAAAGATGACCCCTAAGATATAAACAGTTTGAAACATTTGAAATGGTGCTCAGGACAAAATCTTTAAATTTATGGAAAATTTATAGTCTAAGAAACAAAATGTCAAAAGAAATAAAAGGTGGATGCTGCAAACCTGTTCAAGGAATTTTATGCTTGTTAACAAATGCTGTATAGAGAACAGTCGAGGCAGATGACCGCCCACCAAGGGCCTGGTTCTGCCTGAGGTTTCTGCCTGTTAAGGGCAGTTGTTCCTTGCCACTGTCGCCTAGCGCTTGCTCATGGTGGAATTTTTGGGTCTATACATATGGAGTTGGTTTAGACTTGCTCTATATTAACAAGTTCTATGAGATAACTGTTATGATATAGCGCTATATAAATAAAATTGAATTGAATTGAATAGATGAAGGGAATAAAACAGCTACACATTCCTCCAAGACTGCTGCAGTTCCTGTACGAACTGAACAACTTTGAAAATCCATGGAAAATCTGAGATCTTTTTCAAAGCTCAAAATGGAATTTGCTGGACTGAACATGCAGATGAAAAGAAAAACGGGAGGCTGTGTTCAGCAGCTTGTCCCACACTGGCACATGGTGAGAGGTAACACACACACACACATGCATGGACCCTGCCTCTCACTTCTTTCTTGCTCTTCTTCAAACTCTTATCTTTTTCCTTAGTATCACATTGACTGATATTGTCAGGCATGAGTGTGTGCAGAATTATGAAATATGGGACAAAGATACAATAGAAAGGGTTGTTGCAGAACCATGCCAATTAAAGTGTTTAACACTACCATCATTTAGCACCTGAATGACTAAGAGGTTAATATGTATGTTCTGTTAAAGAAAAATGGCGTTGTTATGCAGCACAGCAGTTGTTACTGATGATAAAGACTGCAGCCCTGTCTTTGTATTCCAGATTTGGGTTGTTCCTTGTAATTGTTTTTTGTCATGTATTTGAAAATGGTATTAAATCTTGCAAGTTTCACTTGTTTTGAAGTTTAAAATGTTATTGTGACCACCCTTTGGTGCAACACCATTATTGTACACGTACATTGCTCATTACTGATAGTATTTTCATTTTAATGTTTTATTTAATTTGTTGCTATTAAAAGCAAATAAAATGTCTTCTACAAAACAAGCACCTTTTTAATGGTGCCTTGCATAGTGTCAATTATGTTTTGTAATTTCAGTGTTTTAGTAAAGTAAACAAAAGACATTGAATGCACTTTTGCAAATATTGTTTACGAGAGCTGAAATAAATGACTTGAAGACAAAATAAACATGTTCAATTTGTATATACTGTCATGGATTTACTTGATCATGTTGCTGTATTAGCTGTTGATCATATTAGAACATTATATTGGTCTAGTGACAGATAACAGAGTGGAAGAAAATACATATTTACCAGAAAATGTAGGCTACTAGTGGCTGAGCAGAAGTTTATGTTTCAGCCTTGAAAAAACTGTCCATGGAAATGGTATAGATTGGATTATTGGAATGACATTCCAATAATCCATTGGTGTTTTTCTGTGAAGACATTTTACTGCAGATGATATACTGCAATTTCACAGACATGTCTGCTTAAGGGTTGATGGAAGAGTCCATAATGTTAATGGAAATTGTACTGGTAATTTTCTGCCAGGACATTAACCATTTTCTATGGATTCTTTTCTTACAGTGTAAACTTACACAAAAAGAGGACTACACCACAATTTAAGAAGTTCAGTGCCTGCCTTTGCTCCATTAAATAGATGGAAAGAGGTGCACAAAGGGAAAAAAATATTAAATTAGAATTGCAAACATAGGAAACAGCCCTTAGGCAGAACTATACATGTGCAGTCTTTCTGTCTGTCGGGCCACAGATGTCCCTCTGAGCTATCTTAGAGAACTGGTTGATCATTGGTTGATCGCTTCAGTCATTCCCCTTCATTAGTGAAAGTCAGTATTCGCCTGAGAGCAATTCCTCAATTCAGGACACATTTACAAAAAAAGTCTAATAGAAAGGTATAGAAAATATGCTTGTGTTGTGGTTGCCGTCTGTTCTGTGTGTTTGTCTGCACCTGGGCGTGGCTGCCAGTCCCCAGCTTTCCTGCGCAGCTGGGGCACATCAGTGCTTACAGGAGCAGCATTTACAACATTCAAAGACCCAGTGCTTCTCTACCATCTTCGCCAGATCGTCCGTTTATCTAAGTGGTATGATAGCGTCAGTGCTTGCTAAGAAGTGTTGGTTGTTCTATTCAATTAAATTCAGATTTATTTATATAGCACCATATCATAACAAAGTTATCTCATAGCATTTGTTCACATAGAGCAGGTCTAGACCGACAGAGAACCAAGCATTAACAACATTAGCAAGCACTAGTTGACCGTGGCAAGGAAAAACTCCAATTTAACGGGCAGACGTCTCGTGCAGAACCAGGCTTTGGGTGGGTGGTCATCTGCCTTGACCGGTTGGGCTGAGAGAGAGAGAGGTGTAGGGGGTAGAGTGAGAGAGTAGGAGCAGGAGGAAAGAGAACACACAGCAGCACAGTACAGTTCCACATACAGATAGATGTATAGCAATAGTAGTAGCAATAGTACTGATGTTGACATTAATAAAAATAATATTAGTAGCAATACAATAGTAGTAATACTAATAACAAGAACAGTAACAATAATAGCAGCAGCGGCTGCCAAGCAAGAGCAAAGGGCAGCAGGCGGTCTGCATCCACAGATCTCTTGTCTTGTCTACTGACCACCTGTCTCTACCAACTCCAGGTCATCTCGGTTTCCGGCGCCCTGTCAGCCGGCCCGCCCAGCCTGCCGTTGTCTCTACGCCTGCCGGGTCAATCTGTCAACCATCCGGAGGCTCATTCCTCCCCCGGCAGTTTTTGGATCACCGACATCACCTACCCAACCTGTTGTGACAATAAACCTCCTGGTATTCTCTACAGCTCAAGTTCGTGTACTGTTTTCTGGGCTTGTCATTCACCTAAACACAATAGCTTGACTGATTACAACTGGTTCATCCATATGGCATGTAATGACTTATGCAATGAACTCATGCCTAGATATTTTGGGGGCAAGACTTTTGAACAGAGAACCAGTTTAATACTTTTTGATCAACATGACGTACAAAATTGACAATGTAGGAAACAGCAGACAGTTGAACACAATCATTTTCCTGACTGCCAAAGCATTTGCAGTTTGTTGCTTGTATGATAAGCACAAGTCACTAGATGATGTGGAGGTTGAACAAATAGTTTTGAGAAATAATATTTTGATTTGAGAAATGTACCAAAGCGCCTGAGAAAAACTCTAATGTGCTCTGTAATGTTTTCTTCTTTATGTGTCATCGCTGTATTCAATTGTTTCATCCCTTCTCTCCTCTTCTGTCAAACAAACATTGTACGCACACAAAGATTGAATGACTCATCAATATTTTAACTATATGTCACTTGTACATAATTGCTTTGGCAACTGTTCCAGAACTTTGGTGTGAGTGAAACACATAAAATAAGATAGCTGAATTGAATTGAGAGAGACACAGAGAGGGAAAGATAAGGCAGGTGGCCAATAAAGAAAGGAGACAATCACACAGTACACAATCTAATATGTAAACACAGCAATGTTAGGCAACAACAAACGAAATCTCATTATCATAAGATATTGAGGCCTATAAAAAGGTACAATAGTTTCCAGTCTAAAATAGAATCATGAATATCCTACCTAAATGAAACAGATGATGTTGCGCAGGAATGTCTAAAGAGACAAGGAAGAAGGCTGAAACATCTGAGCTTGAGATAATATCAGTAGTAACAAGCCATCAACACGAACACAGATGTCAGCTGAAACAATTTCACATATTAATGTTTACACATATACAGAATTGTTGATGTCACTGGTGTAGTATAACAAAACACAATGCTTTCCTGCTACTTTGAAATAAAATGATATCGATGAATATAATAATAATAATGAGGCAAAGAAGCAGAAACTACAGGAAGAGAAACAGGAGATTCCTGTTCTATCATGAACAGACACCCTGACCCTAACCACAAAACCTCCTCTGTACAACGAAGACCTGGAATAAGAAAAGACTACATGATGCCACCAAGAGGTAAAATTCATGAGGGAGAAGCAACAAAAGATGCTCGGAGAGGGTGAGAAACAGGCAGGGACCTGGATCAGAGACGTGAATGAGCACAGACAGCAGACATGAACCAAACCAACACACACAGGCCTGCGAACTCAAGTGGCAAAAACTGAACCTCATAAGGAGACCAAATAATATAAATATGTACATATTTGACCATTTTAACATGTAAATTGAGGATTCTGGTGCAAATTAAAATAAAGGAGAAAATATACATGTTGTTTAGATTTCTTTTTTAAATGTAATTAAAGCATATGTAAAACAATACTCACATACATATATTGATATTGAAGATGTTTTTGTGTGTTTGGGGAGTTTTGACTATTTCAAACATTAACCCCGCACAGTCCCCACGTGTTTTCAATCTTGAACGGCAAGTCTTGGCTTAGACAGACATAAAGAGCATTGCAGTAGTCTAAGCAAGAGGACACAAAATCATTGATTGATTTCCAACTGCTCAATAGATAACAGTGGGCTCATTTATGTATTATTCTTCAGGTGAAAGTAACAAGACTGAATAATTGTCATGACGCATGTATCAAATTTCTGCTGGCGTCAAAAATGACGCCTTTGGAAAAATATTTTTTGTTCAGTTGCACTATGAGTCAGCTGAATAATCTTTTGTAACATCTCGTTTCTAATCTTGGCCAGGCACTTGTGCAAAGTAGTTAAATTTGAGAGGTCACCGGGCCTAACGGATAGGTTTAGTCAAGTCAAGTTTATTTATATAGCACATTTGATAGGCCATGCATAGATTCACTGTGCTTCAGGAAAAATGGAATGATATATGACAAGACAGAGATAAAAATAAATAAATAAATAAATACAATACTTTCATATGTAAAATCATAAATCAATCAAAATAGGCTAAAAACATAAAAGACATAAAAGATCTGACCTTAGGATAGACAGTAAAGGGGAATGAGATAAAACAACAACTCAATTCCAGTAAAAATGATTTAAAATGAATAAAACATAACCGACGTCAAGGTACTGTATCATAAAATAAGTAAATCAAAGTAAGGTAGTACAAAAAAACCTAATTAAAAGATTGTGCAAACAAAGTCTGCTTTCAAAAGAAGGCAGATCTAACCCTCCTGAGGAAGAGAATTCCATAAAGTAGGACCATAATGACTGAAGGCACCATAGGCAGCTTTAGAATTAATTCTAGGAATAATGAGACCTTTACTATATGATGATCAAAGGGACCTTTTTGGTGTAACGTTTAACTTAGCTTAGAAAATAGATTAATAGCAACAATGGATGAAAGGACAAGTTAAGACTTACACTAAGAGTGTATTGTATATTTACAGTACATGCATGTGTCTGTTCGGTTGTGTGTGTGAGCAACCTACATGCATATTCCAGTCATGTTGTTTGTACCATTATAGTTCAAACAGGCCAGTGAATGCCCCGGAGCAGCAAATGAGATGATTGTTCTCTAACAACACGCACCATTTAAAGAGCAGCGGGGTCAAAAAGTGATGCACATCTCTTTTGATGAATGTGCCTTTGGCCGTAATGATAGCTGGAGCTGGGAGACAAATTGAATTGCCAGCCATCGCAGCGGATATGTAGTGAGGGAAGAAGAGAGTGGGTGTTCTTTCCTCATTAAGGCCACTGAAAGCCTCTAACTGGTCTGATCACAATAGACTGGAGACAACACACTGGAAAGGATGGTTAGTGCTGAAACAGTCCATCCATCAATCGGCTGAAAAAAAATCAATGATTTAAAAAATTGATTAAAGGATCAATTCAATGAAATTACAAATTACTTCAACCGCAACATTCCTTTTCAGAAACAGTACTTCTGTTATTCTGGATGATCCACAGTAAAGCACTTTCTTTGGAACTACTTCCTACCAAAGGAATAGTCCTAATGAAAGTCCTCAGGTGTAGCAAAAGACATGTTGATGAATTTTATAAATGCCATTTTTCAATACTATAAACCTGGACAAATAAAACCAAACCTATATACATAGATAAATACCAGTAGTGATAAGGGAGAAAAACATTATGTTTTCCAAATTGCGGTGAACCCTTTTTGTCATTTGTCAAGGAAAAGTAGCAAGCAGTCAGTCCTTCCCCTGGTTGGAATATGCCCGCTATCAACAAATCCAGCTTGTGAAATTCGTATTACTATTACTATTATTATTATTTCATTTGTTTTATATATTACATATATATAATTATATGATTATCAGACATTCAGAGGCCTTGTATTAACTTGTATTTTATAGAGGTTTGCATTTGTCCAGAAGTTATCAAAGTTTGAATTGAAGTCTTATCCTGCAGCAGAGCAGACGTTTGGTGTAGCCTGAAGAGTCGGCTAAAACGAAAACTAAAACAGAGTTTTTAGAAAGTGTTGGAATGGGGCCAGACATGAAGCAACGCTGACCCAGATTGTCAATTGTCTAGCATAGGGACTCAAGGTCTGCACGTAGTTTACTTGCGTTTCTATCCATGACGTCATTTGTTCCCCCGTGTGCTAGAACAAACTTAGAGGTGGGATGCAGGTCAGTGAGAGTTGGGATAAGTTCAATTAAATCAGCAACTTTGCCGCGAGAGAGACAGTAAGTGATACCACCAGGGTGGGTTAAAAACGTAATGACAGAGTCACCCACTATCAATAGTTCCGGTTTACTTCTTACTGTACAGCTGTTGTAGGTGGCTAATCTTGGTGAAAGCTGCTGCAACCGTCCAATCAAGTTAGGTGGATTGGCAACGGTGTTGCATGAACATGATGGGTCCTGCGGAGCAGCTCTTGGGCCCAGGTCAGAGGGGGAAATTTCATTTGGATGTAGAGCCAATCAGCTATAATTCCATTCCTTCATCCATTCAAAACTCTCATTAAGATGTAAGAACAATAAGGATTTTCAAATATTTACAATATCATTGTTGAAGGCTCAAAGGGAGTCAGTTTCAGATACTAAAGGCACTGCATCTATGCTTCCTACCAAGCCTGGGTGTCACACTGTGAGGAAATATGCCTTAAAACCCTCTGTTCATGTGAGGAGAAGACATATTTCAAGTTAACCTTCAGTCAAACAAAGTAATTACATAACTATGAATAAATATATGCATTTTTACATTTTTAGTGCGCACCATTTGCAGTACATTTAATTGTGTATGCTGGATAAAACACTCACCACAACTGGGATAGGAAGACAAGGGAATTCTTCTTGGACCTATCGCTTGCTGGTTTATAAAACAATGACAACTGCAAATATTGGCAAAACTGTAGGTGCAATATCATGCACCTCTGTGTTTAAACTGAAACAATATGATGTAATTACTAGAAAAACCTTAAGAGCTAAGCTAAAATGAAAAATAAATCTTTAAAATGGCAAACCATCAATACCTTTTAGATTAGCCGTTCCTTAAGAAGGACGCCGGGTTGATCTGCTTTTCTTCTTTGTGTTCAGCATGGCTAATTATAACTACCTCATTTAAACTTGTTTCAATGACTCATGCAAAGCATCCAAAAAGATCTAGTTATACCAGTCATATTGCCGCATAACATTTAAAGGTGGGAAGGTTACTGTGAACATATCTTAACATGTGAATCAAAAGTGAACATTGCTTTAATTAAAATAACATTTCAAGTTTCAAATGTATAATAGCAGGAAATACACGCCTGTCATCACATTATATTTAAGATATTTAAGAAGTTTACTTTTTAATGCAGAGTAAGAAAAACACATTCTTGCATGTGAAATAATTGTGGTGACAAGGCTTAACAAGGATGCACAGTGTCACGTACATAAAGAGTCGAAAGAACTGCTGTATATGAACGAGTGCCATGAGGTAACTTTGTTATGATATGGTTCTGTATAAATAAAACTGAATTGAATAAGGCCCCCTGTACAGCTTTGAAGAAAGGTGACTGAACAAATAAATGGTTCAGTGTGCTATTTGTAGACTATGCAATGTAACGACCACAATCTGTCAGACAGGCTACCTATGAATGTGTAAATATTGAATATCATATGTAAGCAGGTTACATTCTGGATCCAATTCAATCATTGTCATTTTAAGAGCTCTAAAACATCTCTTGGTTCAAGTGATCAAACAGTGCTTCAATAAGCGTGTTTTTAAATCTGTTCATAATGTGCAATTTGAGGAAACTGTACTTTGCATTGGTTGAACTGCTGGGGTGGTATGGAAGTGACTTCTCTTCCTCTGCACTGAGAAGAAACTATTTTAAGCGAAGAATCCCAAGAGTATAATTTCAACAATACTATTAAAATACATGATGTAGAGTCAACTTAATTAAAGATGACTCATCTTGACAACTTCCTCACTCGTTCTTTCAGCCTTTCAGTTTCAAAAAAACTACTTGGAAAAATGACCTAAGGAGAAACGAAACAGATTGCAAACACGCTTGAGCTGCCACCCTTAAAAATTCCAATTTGTCCTGAATGTAACATGACGTACAGGGTGGGCGGACGTACGCGTGGCCATGCGTACTGAACCCCGCCCCTTTACAACAACCCCCAACCTACACGGTGATTTCTGCCTTCGTTCTGTTACCGCCGCTGTAACGTCTGGGTTTGAGTTCGCAGGAGAAATACGGAGGTTAATATCACAACACGGGCTTGTTTTCGACCTGCTCTGGGTTCCGGGTCGCTGTCTTTGCCCAGTTGCTACGAAGAGAGAGAGAGAGAGAGAGAGCGAGAGAGGGGGGGGGGTGTGACTGAAGTAGCATTTAGGTGAATTCATTCATCCATCCATAACAACAATGGCAGCGCAGGATTTTAATTTCTTGCTTGCGACGGATTCTTACAAGGTGAGTGGACCCGTTCTTCACGCCTGTCCCCTTCCCCCCAGCTATTTTGCGACTAAATTTAAGCAAATTCAGTCCATGTTGCAACACACTTGGCTCCACGTTTCGAACATTTCAGCACGTAACCATTGCGCATCCCAAATCGCGTCGGCTGAGCCAGTCGTGGTCAAGTTACCGCTTTGAATGTGCCACGACACTGTAGTAGATGGCCGTGTGTACAAATCGAAAGTGAATGCACCAGCAGTAGTTCTGCGAGCAGCCTGCAGCCTGTTAAAGCCAGCAGCAGGGGTTACAGAGGGTAGAGTGCATCGAGCCAGAGCATTTCCATCCGTGGTGATGTGACCTGGCACCAAAACTGTTCCTCTCATCTTACTGGACTGGGATAGAATGCATCTAACCGTTCCAAGCTTTTTCCTCAGTGTTAAAATGAAATTAATCAGCCCAAAGAATTCATAAACCAAGTCCAAATATATATTTTTTCCCCTTGGGGCTATGGAGATGGCTTTGGAGATGATTTGCCAGGTGTCTGCTCGGGGGGGGCTCATTCTGGCATATATGACAGCAGGGACTGTACGTCTGTTATTGTGGGTACGTGCCCTTGGACGCAGACACCCAAGGTAGTATAACCAGAACCACATACATGTTCACTACCTGCCCTGGTGTCCGTGTCCATTTCAGATTTACCACATAGAGGCTTATGGAAGTCTTAATCTAGGTGTGGCTATGAACACAAAATTCAGCAGATGCGCTAAAATGATCAAAATGCTTGAGACTTGGAAGAGAGAAGAATAGTACGGTAACTGTGGATAGATAGAAATCCTGCCATTGGAATGACGGAGAGTTTTTGTAGACATAAGAAAACCACGACCAATGTTGAAACAGTCACTATTAGTTTCAGTAACCTCAAGGGAATAAAAGCAAGATAATCTATTTTTTTTTAGCTGGAGACCATGGAAACCTTTCAGGAGTCCTTGGATAAACCAAGACATAAGTTCTGAAGTCCAAGTGGTGTCAGTCATTGCGCTGCTATGCAAAGCCAGTATTACTACATTGCAATGTAGTTGTGTCCCTGTCCAGAGCCCAACCTTTCATTGACAGTTTAGCTTTCAGTTTCATTTCAGTCAATTCGTAACCTAAATTCAGCTGTGAGCCAGTCCACTGCTTGGGCAGGGTAACAGGTTGCGCACCGCAGCCAAAGGACAAAGGTCTGTATTCTGGATGATGACCAACCAGCCTTTTTACTAGCTCCAGTGACCCCTGAACAAGTCCAGAAACAAGTCCAAAGCAGCTGCACAGCCGAGAGGATTCCTCCAATGTGTCTGTCATCACAATCGCATAATAGAAACTGATTTGGTACATTGGGATGATGTCATCTGAAAGTCCGCTGGAATTACCAACATAGTGCAGTACTTAACACAATCTTTTTGAAAAGTACTGCAATACTTTCTTTTACTGCCCCAGAGGTAAAACATGACATACCCCAATTTGCCTCCCGCATAATCGTCATTTAATCATAATTTAATTTATTTTCAGAGTGTTGCAATGATGGTTACATGTTAGTCACTACGAGGACACGCGGTGTTGGTTTGGGCATTCAAATCAAAAACAGAGCAGCTTCCATGATTGAACAATGAAAGGCTTTCATTAACCCATCTAGAAATGTTTATTTATATGGAAATGCCAAATTCAATAAAACCTTCTCAGTTGGGCAAAACAGTTTTTCCACTCGCTTGAGGTGGTATTTCCCTCGGCCAAAAAAGCTTTGCTGCGCTAAATGGGATATGGAAAAGCCTTTTGCCAATTAAGTTCTGACAGCAAACATTAAGTAAGAAGAAAGGAATGGTAAACTAGATTTGAGGTCATTTGGAAATAGTGTCACCTATAATTTGTCCAGTAGGGAGCAGTGACATGATCATTTTTACACAGTCCTACTCACTATGCATCTTGGTCACAATTCTAAAAAGAAAATGAAACCTAAGGGATCCATATCAAGAGTGTTTGTAATGTGATGCCTTTCTGTTTTAAAAAATGTCCCACCAATATATCGTTATCAGATTTGTTTTGAGTGGATCCCATGAAATTTGGTTTAGATATTGATGGGAAACTTGTAGAATGCTACTCTTTAATGTGGAAGTGTTCTGTTTTATGTCTGCATTTTTCCTGTGTGGCCCTCAATTGTATGCTGACTCCCTAAATTGGCATCCAGTCATCAAAACGTTGAGATCGCTGTTCCAGCAGAATGTGATTTATGTGATTTATTTTTTTTTTTTTTCTGTCCTATAATTTATCTGCAAAACAGTTGACATTCCCATCAGTAAGAGTGCCAAGGAAAAGGACGAGCCATTTCTCTTCAGTCTCAGATGCTCCACCTTTTCTGTATTCTTGACATATCCTGGTGCTCCACCTTCTTTGTACTCTATACATACAGTATATGCCCTTTTTGTATTCGGTGTGTATATATTCTACAATCTCCAGACCCAGATTTCATCATCTGCTCTTACATAATTAGATTCTCACAGCGGTGATGATACTGATCATGACATTGCCTGCATAACTACATCTTTAACTACATTTTCACTCGGTCAATGGTCTATGTGTTGTTTAATGCAGAAAGTTTTGGTTGCACAATTTGTGTAATAATTAACGAGTATATCAAGTATGCACCCACAGCACAGTGAGTGCGCTGTGAGCTTTAGCTATCACTACTTAAGTTCCTGAGGAATTCACTGAGGCCTGATATGTCCTCGTGCTTTGCTACGTGCAGCTCTTAATACTTCAGTACACCCTGGATTTGGTCTGTTATGCTAACATCGTGTACTGCTTGCTACTCTTTTATTCTTCAGCAGTGTTTTGTTGCTATGCTGTGTTCAGGGTCCTACCCACACCACCCTTCTTTAGGGGCTCCAAAAACATTGATTGAGGATGACTGAAAGGTAAAGCAGTGACTATAGACTGCTCCAGGGATGACATATTTTTGTAGGCCAACCCGGATGTTAGAATTGCACTGGTTCCCTCGCCAAAAAGCCAGTGGGATTTTCCTATGGGATTTTGGATTAAGGCAGACGATAAACCCTGTGGCAAACAAAAGTTTATGATACTTACATATTTTGTAACTATAATCTTGTAGTGAACACCCCTTTTCTGAAATTTGAATTGTAAATTCAATCACCATAAATAAAAAGCTAATGGCAAACGAAGTACACCACACTCTCATGACTTCACTGAGATTTCATCTTGTAATTTGGTTTTGCGCGCTTACCTCCTCCACAAAAGCCTTTCAGAAAGTTGGAGTTAGAATAGTTTGCAAGAGAGCGTACATAAACACAACGTGGCTGTAAAGGCCGAAAAGTGAGTAGCTGAGTTTATGTGTTTACTTGCGTATTTTATGTTATGAACAAAATGTGAAAACTCTTCAGCTTGTGTTAACTACAGACCTTATTTCAGGCATCTAACCCAAAACCAATTCAAGAATGGGTCATTGACTTCGAGGCGAGGGAACAGCAGGTGCAAAAATGCTAACTAATTTCTGTGTTTTAGGACTCATTCCTGCAGCACTCTATCTCCCTGAGAACCAAGAACCAAGGAAAAAAGTATCTTCCATTTTAAGTTTTTTTTTTTTGTCTCAGCATGAAACCAATGTTCACCCTCATTCCACCCAAACACATGAGATTTCATTGGAAATGCCAGGGTGTCCTCTATTTAGCACAGCAGGACGTAGTAGGGTTGCTCAAATGAGTCAAAAGATATAGGCCAAAAACCAATGTCCACTACAGAGGACATAAATGAACAGGCTGGGTCTCAGGAGGATATACCAACTTAGTTGCGATGATTTTGAAAGAGCAGTGCTACAGTACATCACTGATAATTTATTGGTGATAGACTGAGAGATTAGCTACAGCAAAGGTCCCAGATGACTTGTATCAGGTACTTTGCGATTAGCCTACATGGTCAGTGTCCAAAACCAAAAGGCCCAGTGACATCCCGGTGACAAAAACATAAATATGCACATTGGAAACAAAATCAATGTGCAAAAACAATGAAACATAGTTTTGCACTTTTAGTGGCCTTACATCTGACGGGCGCACTTGCCCCCAAGGATTACGTAGCATACGTAACATTGTAGCCTGTTTGGCGGCTGCCGGCTGAGGCAACCTTTTTGTACCTAATTTTGGTATTTTTAAACCTTGTGCAAAACTTTGTTTGTTTGTGTGGTGTTTTTTTTTTCTTTTTTTCATAAAAACTGTCCGAGAACATGTATAGTACCACTGACATGCCAAAATATTGGCAACATATTCTGAGAATATTCGTACGTGACATATCTAGATAAGACCTATATTACTGACTATGTCATAAGCCTGTAAAGAAAATAAAGTAAAATACTTGTAGTACCAATACTCTTACAAAATACCCTCTTAATATTGTGACAGTGCCTTTGCTTGAGTTTTCCATGTTATTATCCATTCATTCTGAGTTTGTTCTCCTGAATTTGGAGAGGGGACTGGATAAGGGACAGGATGAGGCTAAAGAATGTAGAATTGAATGCCTCTTGAATCTATTTCTTCCTGTGACTGACTGGTTGTTGCTGTTGATTATTCAGTTAGTGCTACACGAGCACAAAAAGAGACTTGTGCTTTAAGCTGTAATCATTCCTTACCACATGGATCCAGGCCACATGTTTACTGTACACGCAAGCGTCCCGTTGAGCAGACAATCCTCCAGTTTTCATCACATCATTAGTGTGCTTACTGGAGTTTTATTTCATGCTATTTGATAATACAAATCTGTCTGGCATGATAAAATTACAAAGGGATGAATGAACATTACCCATACTAAGGGTGATTCCTAGAATTACATTGTAATATGTTTAAATTAGACTCCGTTAATCTGTTTTTTGGGACTTTGCCTGCTAGCTGGTTATGCTTGACTTCCGGTCTCTTGTCTTTCAGATTACACACTACAAACAGTATCCTCCAAATGTCAGCAAAATCTACTCCTACTTTGAATGCAGATGCAAGAAAGGCTCTCAGTTCAATGAAGTGGTGTTCTTTGGTCTTCAGTATCTGCTGAAGAAGTACCTCACAGGTACATTAACATCCTCTCCTCTTAGTTTTCTGGATGTTGAGTCAGTCCTTTGTATTTTCTGCATGTGGCTGAGGTAACTTGGCTTGTTCTCTAAAGGCCGGGTGGTCACAGAGGAGAAGATTGAGGAAGCCAAGCTCTTCTACCAGATGCATTTCAAACAGGCTGTGTTCGATGAAGAAGGCTGGAGAAGTGTCCTCGAGGTATACAAAGAGAATTTCAGTCTGTCAGACTGTCTAAACAGATTCACAGAGAGAGAGGCATTCGTCATATATCTAACCTGAAGTAAATGTGCTTGTTACTGTGTCAGAAACATGATGGTCGCCTTCCCATTTTGATCAAAGCGGTCCCTGAGGGCAGGATCATACCCAGAGGCAACGTGCTCTTCACTGTGGAAAACACAGATCCCAACTTCTACTGGCTCACCAACTACATTGAGGTAAACCTAGATATATGTTTTTTTAGTGTTAGAATTTTTGACTTGTTGAATTAGCATATTAGTCAGATAACATATTCAGTACTAACTATGGGGCTACACCAAAAAATCCAGGGGAACAATCACACTACAGGTTGCATGTTGTGTTCCGTGCAAAGAAATATCCTTTTGAATATCCACGTAATGCGCATATAATTGTAATCCTTTTATTTACGTACTAAATACCTTTACACACACCTTTATACACCTTCTTTTTGTGTTATTAATTGGCAATTTTTTCAAACTGTTGTTTTTGTTATGAGTACTTTGATACAGAACGTATGAATGAGAATAATATTACGCAGCAAGAAAGTGAGTTTTCACACCGCAAATAAAGGCATCACTCAACCAATCGCGTTGTGTGGAACGGGTGTCACGTCACAACTCCTAATGACAATGGCGGACCTATTGGGTGTTTGTGTTTCTCATCACCCTGTATTATATGACAAAGGACACAAAGATTTATAAAGAAAATGAACTCAAGGACAACATGTGGAGTATATGTAGAGAATACATATTGGGGCAGTCTATCAATCTGTCTTGCAAATTGGCCTTTTTTCCCGGTATGAATAGTTTTCATGCAAAATGCTCATTTTTGTGTTGTTTATTCATCACACCCCCGGTGTGTAAAGGCCTTAACAATAACATTACTGTAGGCTGCTTATGTTTGTTAGCTTTATGTAAATGAATGACTGGCTACTAACACAATTAATGGCCTTCTCTTAAATGGCAATTAACACCCTGCTTTAGCATAAAAAGAACCCTCAAAATATTAATAAAAATCCAGGGCATAAATTACAACTCCAAACAAGAGGTACATATGCTAATAGGGTGTTTCACAGCAGGAAATACAAACTCCGCTGCAACTGCAGTTTGGCATAGCTTCATTCAGATAATAACAATCAATCGACAGTATTATAAATTAACTGTACCTATAATTTACTAACTCAAACATGTGAAAATAGTGTGAAATGACTTTATGCATTTGACAATGTAAAGAAAATGGCCTAATATTTACCAAGGATGTCAGTTTTGCACAGCACTGCTATAACTTGTGTTAAACGTCACTATTTTACATTGAACCGGAGGTCAAAAATACTAAAATCTATACTGGGGACCTTTCATACCCACTTTATGTAAATCCTGTTCAAATACGGATTTAGGGACAGTTACCACCTCACTTGAACATTCTGACCCGACAGAACATCCCTCCTCTTCTGCCTCTTTTCTGTTTCTCACCCATTGGTCACTTACTATCTCTTCTCTTTTCTCCCCAAACCCCTCCTATTTTAAACCAACACCTTCTGGACGTAGACCATGCTGGTCCAGATGTGGTATCCCATCACAGTGGCCACCATATCCAGGGAGTTTAAGAAGATACTGGCAAAGCACCTGAAGGCCACCTCAGGGGGTGTGGAAGGCCTGGACCTGAAGCTGCATGACTTTGGCTATAGAGGAGTCTCCTCACAGGAGGTCTGGAAGACTTTCTGTCCTTGTCTTTATTTAGTGATAAACCTACATTGAGGATGAGAAAATCGTAGCAAGCAAAGCTAATGGAGTTTCTCATTTTACTTCTGTCTGTTAAACCTTGCTCCTCTCGATGTTGTCCCGTATGTATAGGTACTATGTTTGTACTAGGACATAAAATATCTGTATAATCAACGGCACTCTAGTTAAGGATAAGATAATCAGCAAAATTCTTTAAAATTCTGTGTCATGTACAAATGCACATGGGTTATGCAGCATGTCATGATCTTGTGATATCCGCAGCGGTATCATGTTATTGTATGATATCGTAGTGGTCACATCACTGATTACAGAAACAAAGATTAGATTAAGAGAATGCAATGAAAGTCAGTGGCAAAGTCTAATAAGCATAAAGCTGGAACGTTTTCCACTGAGTATTTCATTGTAAGAGGATTGTAAAATAAAATTCTCATAGGTCCCATTTAGGTTGATGTGAGCATTTTCAAACCAGGCAGCAGCAGCAGCAGTGTGTTTATGATAACATGAAGGCAGATGTCTCTGTGCATCTTTATAGTAGAGCTAAACACTTATTCCTCAAGCTCAAAAATTTAAATCGGAAACGAGACGGAGGACAATCTTTTCAGTCACTCATGAGGCATGGAAGATCATGTCAGGCGGATGTAAATTGACAGAGAAAGTTTTCTCCAACCTAGTGGGGCTGATTCCAACGAAGGTATCCTCTGCGATCTGTGATTTTACATGGCTTGCATTGACTGTAATGGAAGTCACCCCCTTTCTGTTGGGAGTAAATCATGTTTTTTTTGTCACTTTAAACCAACCTGACATCATTGTTTTCCACCTTTTTATGAGACACTGAGTACAGAGTATGAAGTTCAGTTGTCATATTATGCAGTATGTAAAGTACCTGCCTAAAATCTCACTGAAAACCACAAAATCCACACAAATAATCAGGATGTAATAACCCTGGTACAGATTGGTGGTCGCTGAATTCTACTATTAGCCTTTTAAACTGTGCCTCCAAAGAAACAATTTGAAACAGCAAAGTGATTCCACCTCTGCTCTCCAGTCTGCAGCATTAGGTGGAGCAGCTCACCTGGTTAATTTCTGCAGTACAGACACAGTAGCTGGGCTGCTGATGGCTCAGCGATACTATGGCTGCCCGATGGCTGGCTTCTCCATTCCAGCAGCAGAGCACAGGTATAACACACACACACATATCAATCATGGATTAGACTGAACAACAATAAATGTAGTCCCTGGCAACATAATCAATTGGAAAAAGATCCTGCTTGCAGCTTTTTAATTTATTTTGGCTTTTAATTCAGAGTAAATCTAATCTGCACAGTTGTCAATGAACTGTGAAGCACCCAGAACCAGTATCCTAGAACTTCATTACACCCTTCCTGTCATCCAGTACCATCATCTCCTGGGGGAGGAGCAGGGAGAAAGAGGCATTTGAGCGAGTCCTGGACCAGTTCTCCTCGGGGCCGGTGTCAGTAGTCAGTGACAGCTATGACATCTTTAACGCCTGTAAACACATCTGGGGAGGCAAGCTGAAGGAGCGAGTCATGGAGCGCAGCCAGGACTCATGTCTGGTGATCCGGCCAGACTCTGGAGACCCCGCAGAGACTCTTATTGAGGTAAATAACAGGGCTGTATTAGTCAGTGTTGGGCAACAAAAAAACATATCTAAGCTCATTTTAAATCTAGGGATATAAATGTGATTTCTGCCTTCAAGTTTTACTTTCACAACTTTTCTATTTTTCAACAAATGTTATCTTACTTGTCTGTTAATAATTGATCTTTTTTAATAATGAAAGAGTGAAAGTTCTCATACTCGTAGCTAGAAACTTCTAGCTTTACTTTTCTAAATAGGTCACCACACTTGTTCAGCTTTTTTGGCAATCTTTCAAAAGTTGCGTTTTTTCCAGTTTTTTCAGACTTCACACTTAGTGATAGATGTGCCTTGCACCCGACAACAGCACAGTGTAGGCACTACTTAGGTGTTGCAAACAAATGAACAAAAAGCTTTTAACCCGAGTCTGCTGTTTGTCAGTGGCTGTCACAACCATGATTAAAATCTGCCGCTCAGAAAACACCCACTTTTCTATTGTTTCTTATCAAAGTAGTGTTAAATCTTTCAACAAGCAAGTATTTTTGCCTTTTCACATCTAAATTAATACTAATAATTGTATCAAGTTTGTACATTAGACAAACCATAGGTAATTGATAGCCATAGTTGTAGTCATTATTTTATCTTAAGACTCTTGTTCCTAGAAATTCCTCTGTTATGAAATATATAATAGAAATTTCTTTTTAACTTGATTTAAGGAACTTTTTTTTCTTGGCTCTCCCTTCTATTGACTACTGGTAAATCATTTGATGTAGATTTACTGGGGCTGTAAGATGTTCAGACATCTCTACGTTAACATGGCTGCTTACATGTATGAATCAAACTCACTGAAATGCCACTTCTAGGTCATCAAGATTTTGGAGGACTGTTTTGGCTCTTCGCTGAACTCTGTGGGATACAAGGTTCTGCCTTCTTATCTGCGAATTATTCAAGGAGACGGCATTGACCTCAGCTCAGTGGAAGAGGTGAGAAAGTTAGGTTGTTGTACTAGTCTGGTTTAACCTTGGCTGTTTTTATACACAGCGTTCACACAAAGTCTTGAAAGTTTGGAAAATGCTTGATTTTATGTTTTCAAGGTACTGAATATGCTTGAATTCTAATATACTTGATTTTCAACATAATCTGGTGTTTCATCCACACAAATTTTAGTTATTATTTATTTTTTTACTATTTGAAATAAAACAATCCTGTCGTTATATATTTGTTTGTTGTCTCCGGTCATTTATAGTAACAATTTAGATGTGACGATAAAGGCTTCGAGGGTCTGGACATTTTTTAGTTTGAAAGTGCTTGAATTTTACTCAGAATGATGCTAAAGACGCACATAAGGAATTAGATTTTTTGCAACTTCGGTGCTATTTCTGTAGATTTCTGTTGGTTAATGTGACATTTTACTCACATGTTTCAATTGCTGAGATGTGACAGTGCTGCGACACTGGTGGCCACAGTTTGACAGTCTGGAAGAGCAAGTAGGATTTCAGTTCCAATTAAATGATATAGAGAATGTGGTTAAACTTTAAATGTGTTAAAACCTTTCTGCTCACTTAATCTGTGTGACTAAAAGAAGCAGGTTGTATTTTCCATTAAAGATGCATTAAAATGGTCCACATTGTTATACATTTTTACTATTGTGACACTTGGTCAAGTAACCTCGGGAGGTAGCACACCGTACAAGCCGATTTCAACAGATCATGTCCTCACAGATCAAGGCAACATAAACAGTCTCTCTCTTCGGGCTTGCCTTTGGGAGGCTTCGGGCCATGCCGTGCAGGGTCCCGGCGTTTCGTCTCCAGCCCACAGAGGCTGATCCCTGGCCCGTGACTCAGCCATCTGCCATCGCTCCCGTCGTTCTCCCCTTCTGATCCTCTCCATACTCCTTTTATAGGGTCAAGCCTCCTTTGATCGCGTAGATCCTCCTTTGACTGCCTGTCTCTGCCTACCCCATCGGCGGCAGCTAGGTGTTCCTTGTTTGTCACCACTGTGTGGAATGTAGACTCCCTCTATCACCTGTTCCCTTCTTCCGGGTTAGTGGGAGACCATCCCTACCCTTGGTCTGCCACACTGTTCTGTTGAATGCCACTGTGTCTAAATATGACTGTGTTTGTCAAGGTCAAAACATTTATTAAAATCAAAACCTAACCCTAGCCTTATTTTTGCAGTTGTCTATAAAACATTTACAGTTCCACTCTAGCCCTCCAACTATTTAGAATTATAAGTTTGTTTTTCCTGACAAACGCTCTGAACCCCTACTGTATATTGTTTTTCTTACACTGCCATCACTGGTGCTCTCATACACATGCACTAATGCCATTACCCTTGAGCTGACAGGAAGCAAAGCTTATTACCCTCCTTCAATATAAAATATAAATCATGATGATGTCTGTTATATTGTGTTTTAAGCCTTCCTTTCTATGTTTCCCTTAGATACTTGAGAAGCTGAGTGATGAAGGCTGGAGTGCTGAGAATGTCTTCTTTGGTTGTGGCAGCTCTTTGCTTCAGAAGCTCAATAGAGATACACTCAGCTGTGCCTTCAAGTGCAGCTATGTGGAGACTAATGGCAAGGGGGTAAGTGGAAGGGTTCTGGCTTGACTTGGATGCTTACCTTGTTTAAGACATACTCCACTGCCTTTACTGATTTTCAACCGATTATGGTTTATAAAACATGATCTTCCTGATGAAATAATTAACAAAAGTCCTTCATAGACTAAATTACCTGGGTCCTGCTTTTGTAGTTTTGACCATCATACCTAAACAGGAGAAATTATTACAGCAAGCAAAACTGGTTGCTATAGGCGTTTTCGGGCCGGAGGAACTTTTCATAGATCTAACAACAACAGTTGGAGGACCCCGCCCCACACACCTTTTTTTTAGTGTTCTCACTGCAGGATCTGGGAACGATCGTACTTCTTAGAACACCGTTTTGAGGGACCTTTTTAGCTCCTTCTTCAGTATAGGTTCTCTCCCAGCACAAGAGGAACCTTGTGTGACGTAAGGGTACAATATTTGAGTGCAGCACTGACAACCAGCATCATTAAAAACCTGTGTAACAGCTCGTAGCGGTAGCCTTAAAAATGGGCCAAAACACGAACAAATGGACCAACATTGAAGTCAAGTCTTTATTGAGCATATATGTGATGGAATTAATATAAAAATAAAACACCATTTTGACTTGGCAAAGCAGAATATAAAAATATTGTGTGTGGTGTTGTGTGTGGCGTTGCCATACTAACCTTCAGCCGGCCATGAACAACCTAATGTTCATATGGGCATGTGAGTAAGACAGAGAACCTGTCCTCTAACTCTCCTATTGCTTATGCCGTTCTTTGAGTGCAGTTGTAGAATGGATTGTGCAGTTTTACACATTTTTTGTAGATTTGAGATTTGGTCTTGAGTTAGACTTATGGACGTAGACTTTGCAGAACTACATACTTAATGTTAATGTGCAAACACCCAAATCTGCAAAGCAATGGATGACAATAACGGATATATTACAGAAATTCCCCTTTATCCTTTCTTCCAAATAAGTGGTTTCGTAATTGCATTATCTTTTGCAAAAAATGATTTCAAAACTTGTCTGATTGGACTGTTCATGTTACTCTGTCAAGTGTCTGAAATGAATGAGTCAAAGTTGATAGGAATGATGCCAAAACTGCTATTTCATAACCCAAGGAGCAGATAATTTCACTTAGTTTTGTTTTAGCTGGTTTTTCTTGTGTGTGTTCTTCCAGATGGACGTGTACAAGCAGCCGGTGACCGACCCATCCAAGGGGTCAAAGAGGGGTCGATTATCATTGAGGAGAAACTCTGATGGCTTCTTAGAGACAATAGAGAGAGGGGCAGGCAAGCCCGAGGAGGTTAGTCCCAGCATTTCATTGTTAACTCTTACTGATATAAAATTTGTTTCATATCAAATACTATTGTTTTTCCACTTTTATCCGAGTGTGTAGGTAACTAAAAGTCCTGGTCTATGAAATCCTAAAAAATGACATTACATTTTTTGTAAAAGTGTTTTATCCAAACACAGTACATGTACTATATTGAAATTAGCACAGATGGACGGAATTATGAGGCACATTTTAAACTAGATGCAAAAGCAGGAGTTTATTTCTGTGCCTCTCTGATCTCAAACCATGCCTTTTTAATTAGATTCACCTTGAATGTGTTTAATAGCTTAGTCTTAAATTTCTTAAACCAACTTAATTTTCATCCTCCTGTACTTGATGATTTAACTGTGTGTGCTTATGCGCTCTTCAGGACCTGCTGGTGACTGTTTTTGAGAATGGCAGCGTGGTGAAGGACTATTCCCTGGAGGAAATCAGAAAGAATGCTCGGCTAAGGGACGAGGAGGTGAACCCCACCCTGCACAACCACGAACAGGAGCTGCTGCACAATCGCATCAACTGCATTCAATAGGTCAGCCACAAAGCCTCTCGCGCTGCATATGATACTTGAGTGTTTAACAGGGTTCACTGGAATGAAGAAGGTGTTTTCAAAAGACACCCATCAAAGTATGAACTCAACATTTTGAAGTGGAGTGAAAAGCTGCTACACAAGTCACCACCAAGTACTTCCACCTGCACTTCATCCTGAGGAGATCAGTGGTAACATTGCTTTCAGGTAGATCAGCTTCATTCACTTTCTCTACCGGCCAAACACTCCACCAACTGAAGCTCAGGGTGAAATATTATAAGTGAGTAGATCCATAAATGAAAGGATTAAAACCTTAAAGATACATTTCCTGCTTTTGTGGTTGCTACTGAACACTACATCTAAATTAATCCTTTATCTTTAACGATATTTTCATAGCCGATATGCAGTATCTGAGCATTTTCAGGCCAAAAATTACCTAAACTTCCAGATATTCTGAGCTTCCATTAGATTTATTTTTTCTGTATTCTTATTAGAGGAGAAAAGCCTTTTGAATAGTAACAATAGTATAAGGTGTTTTCACCAAATGGTTCAGGGGACTCTCCAAGAGGAACTGCCCGCTGGGAAAGCTCCCCCGAAAACTACTACCGTCATGGGCTTTTTTTCTGTTTGCATTTGCATGGCCAATGGGAACGCTGAAGTGGTGCAAGCTGGCTGGCAGTTGGTATGGCAACGTAACACACAAGATTTATATATTTCGCTTTGACGAGTCAAAATCACGTTGTATTTCCCTTGCGGCACATACGCTCAATAAAGCCAGGACTTCACTTTGTCCATGTTTTGGTCCATTTTTTAAAGCTACAAGTTGTTACACAGGCTTTTAAAGCTGGTTTATGTGAGGTTTACTCTGCTGGGAGAGTACCTAGTCTGATGTATAAGCTAAAAAGTCCCTCAAAGTGGCGTTCTAAGAACTTCAGTCGTTCCCAGTTCTTGCAGTGCAAACACAATAAAAAGGTGGGGGGGTTCTCCAACTGTTGATACAACTATGAAAAAGTTCCTCCAGTCTGAAAACACCTATTGAATGTAATGTAATATAATATAGTAATGCTACATCATTAGGTATGGGTTACACTGAGTGCTTGATATACAATATTTAATTTAAGTGTCAGTGTCAGCCTCTTATATCAGCAGAATAATACTCCTGCCCTACTTTCTGCCCGTTAGTTTGGTGTACAGTATATAGATGAAAACATCACAACACTGACCAGCACTGCAAAATAAATAAAACAGATTATGCCGCACTGCCACAGTTTGGACAAAAAAACCCAACAAAGTCAATGAAGCCATGCCCATTGTTTCTATTTCATGATTTCTGATGCCAAAGGCACACTCTATGGAACCCCTAAGTATTCAAAATATAATAAATGACAAAGACTTTGTGAAATAAACAATCATATGAATAAATTGTGTAAAATTTAATAAATGAACCAACAATTTGTGAAATAATTGAAGAAATTACTGAAACGCAACTTGTGTTATTTCATCATTTAGTTTCATAATAACTGGATTTTACTGGTGTTGTAAACAGTCACCGCCCCTTATCTTTTTACCCAGTCGCCTTCAACAACCGTCACCAAATTCAGCCAGTTAGCTAGAGCAACAGCAATCCCATTCTGAATCAACCATCTAGAGGCTGCTGCTGTAACACAATGTACAGACACAATAACTAAACCTCTTTAGCTTTTAAGCCTTAGGCCAAGGGCATTTTTAATGAAAATAAGAATAGTACAGTAACTTTTTATGCTATCAATTTCATACATTATTTCACAAATTATCATTGAAATTCTATATTTGCACAGTTTATTTATATGAAAATGTATTTTATATGTACCTATTTTTTTAATATTGTACATTCCTTTTCACCATCAAGTCTTCTTATGAATTCTGCTGGTGTCTAAATTGTTTGTCTAATTCACTGGTTCCCAAGCTTTTGGCTTGTGACGTTTTTTTTTTTTAAAGTGAAGCAGTGTCTACTTGTGACCCCTCATCGCAGGTTCTCTCTATGAACAATTCATCTATAGAGTCCATTTTAATGTCAGATTGAGGCCTGAGAATTTGGCCTAATTAAATTTCCATGAACATAAACAAATAGTGACTTTGCCGTATTCGCTTAACACAAGTGGATGGAGGTAAAGACACATTTTTGTTTTCTATTTCCACTTAAACTGCCAAATTTCTTAATGTCTTCAGTTTTGATGAAATACAAGAGGGTACAATTATTTGTTTCTCCTGGGTTTGTAACAATAGCTGATTTGACTCTGTCACTTGTGGTTTCAATGTGTGTTTAAAAAGGTGCCACAATAATTCAGTGCAATTGTTTATCGTCTTTTCATGAGATTATGTCAAAATTGTGATGGAGATGTGGTGCCTTACATCTCAGTAAGTGACAAGTAAAATTTAGCCACATTCCGTCATGGATTGCCATGAAATGTGGATTTTCTGAAGATTTAGGGTCACTCAACTCAAGACTAAGTCACAATATGAAGGTAATTTTATTCTATGGTATCCTATGCATTTTGATGTAGTATTGATTTTTGACTAATAAACTATTTGTTTATGCAGCTAAACCTTAGAATACAAATTGGACATTAAACTGCTTTTACTCCAAACACTTCTGGCTGACAGTCACTGGTGCTTTTTTTTTCAGGCAGCCAATGAATTTATTAGATGGGACTCGTCACCCTGGTAACCAAGAAAATGGACGAGAAACTTGTTGTGGCCGTGTCTGTCTGTCCTGAGCTTTTGATATTAGCAGACTGTATTGGAGAAACACCTATATGGGACAACCCTTTATTGGATAATACAACTAGATACTGGTAAAGCGAAGGTAGGCTAAAACACCATGTTGAAAATCAGGTTTGATTGGCAGATGAATTTTGGATCGTCTTATGTACATTAAACTAAAAATTAACTCCTATATTCTCCTACAGATACAGTCAGGCTCTGATGTCCACTGCGTTCCACCAGTTATTTTATATTGAACTTTTATCATTAAAACTGGAGTGCAGAACTTTTACATATATATTAAGGTCCGTCACCAGCAGGTAAATCTCTCTGTATTTCACAGAGAGTTTTTGAATCTGGTGTCTGTGGTGATATTCCCGTGCTGGCACAATGGTCGTGAAGTGTTTTACGTCAACCAGCCTCTGATCGGTTTGCCACAGAGCCATATATATAGCGAGAGAGTCAAGTTCAAAAGGCTTGATCGTCAAGGGATTCACGTAGACTTCAGATGGTTCTCTCTACATGGCTCTGGTTTGGCAGTGCTGAGGGGAGCAACCATAGTGACAGAGTAGGGTACAGCAACTAACAGTATGGAGGAAAAACCTAAGAAGTGTCCAAGAAACGTTTCTGATGCTCCAGATAAAAAAGGAACTGCATTCTGCGGAAGGATTATAGTAAAAGAAGAAAGCAGTCAGTGGCGAGGACAACCACTTACAACCATTGGTGTAGCTGTACTGCACTCCAGCTTTAGCCTCAACCTGCCTTTTCTGCTTTAGTTGGAGGTATTTTATTTCCCACAATGCCTTTCAACAGCCTCTGCACCCAGGGAGGGCATTATTACTTGAAATCAAAGAGGCACAAATACTTTTGCGGACCCATAAAAACCTGTGTATCCACATGTAAACTGCGTTTGAGACCAATCTTCAGACTGATGCAGCGCATATCTGCCTTAACCAACATGCTGTATAATAAAAACTATACTCAAATTTATAGTGGAGCCTTCCTTGTGTACCAATATAGAAAATGCTGACCACTTTTACAGCACCAAGGCAGTTCTGTCAGTCTCGATGTATGGGGAAATTCAGTTTTTCGCTCATTCATTTTTGAGGGATTAAAATTGCTCCTGCAGGCCTGTTTCTAAAATGGATTATACCTTTTGAGAAAAGCTGGGGAAAAAATCATTTTTATTCATGGAACAAATTACTTCAAAGCTATACTGTTGCTTTATTTTGGCTATTTAGGGCCAGTCCATTTTAAGTTATCCTTCTTACTCACTTTTGGTGCCCTTTTATTTTCTGTTAACATGTTTGTCTTATTTTAATATCGGCAACAAATTCCACAATAATCAGTGGCATGTTCAGTTTCAGACTGCTGGCCAAAGCCTGTTTGCATTTGACTTTCTTTCTGAGGACCAGTCTCTACAGATTAGTGATGAAGTAGTGATACATTTTGCCACCAACACTGCACAACACATGGTTTACCTCTGTACCACCACTAATTATATGTGTAATTGTATTTTGTAAATATACTTTTGAAAATGATTTACTTCTAACTAATCTCTATCTTTTAAATGTTCTGTATCTGTTTTTGGTTTGCTTTAAAATCTGACCTTTTGTAGGATTAAAAGACTTCTTGAACACTTTCATACTGGGGTGAGTTATTTTGCTAAAGTGAAAACATGCAAAGTTGTTCATAACACTAGAGAGAAAGAGGGTGTTATTACACTGATCCCAATTTTCCACCAAACCGTTCCAGTTTGTGCACCTAATTTTGAACTGTTCTGAGCATTTTCACAAAAAAATCAATTGCTTTCCTCTACCTGATGTGCAAACCATAGCAACATCAATGGGAATGTCATATTCTACAGGTTGGATAGAGAGGATGAGAAGGCAACAATGGCCTGTAGTTTGCTGCGGTAATAGACTTCTACATCTTATCATTAATAGTTGGTTCATGCTTGTTTTTTTTGGAATAAAAACAATCTGTATTAACAGAACAAATATTTGCAGGTAATCAATGCGATCCACCATCTTTCAAGGATCAAGGATGTCTTTATTATCCCCAAAGGGCAATTTGTTGCACAGTCAGCAGTGACAGATTAGATCTTTCTACTACTGTTTACTTCCGTTGTCCATTGTGCACGCCCTCCATTGATGACACATCCTTGATTACAATGGTTCTGGTCAAAACTGGTGAAAACATGGGCTGGTTCACTAGTTAGCGCCACTGTTCCAAATATCCTGAATGGAACTGGTTCAAGAACCAGAGCTAATTTGGAAGAAAGAGCATGAGTGACCAGAAATAGTGTGCACCTCTACCTCAGAGGCCAAACACGTATTATTTAAAATTTAACTACACCCTCAAACTCTGCTAGAACCCTCTTTCCCAGCTTATTTTTAAAGAAATGCAGGACTGGAGTAGGGATGGCATCGTGGTGCAGCAGTTGGCACTGTTGCCTCACAACAAGAGCGTTCTGGGTCCAGGGCCTTTCTGTGTGGAGTTTGCATAGGTTTTCTCTGTGTGCTCCCACAGTAAAATGACATGCAGGTTAGGTGACATTAATTGCCCACTCTATTGCCCATAGGCACATCTGAGCATACAGCTCTGTGAGAAAGTTGGCATATACAGTATACAGGCTTTTAATATAGAGCAAGTCTAGACCACCTCTATATGTACAGACTCAACAATTCCACCATGTGCAGCACTAGGCGACAGTGGCAAGGAAACACTGCCTTTTAACAGGCAGAAACCTCGAGCAGAGCCAGGCTCTGGGTGGGCGGTCATCTGCCTAGAGAGAGAATAGAAAAGATATAGAGGGGGGAGGGTAGAATGAGAGCATAACTTAAACACGTCCAAAAACTCACCCATTGCCTGAAATACAATCATTACATAACACCAGTTTGCTCTTATTATAAAACAACTATGGGATACTTTCAAGTAGTCCCTTGTTTTTAATTCTTATACACAATTTATTGTTTTCAAATTAAACCAAGTCTCTATTTTTAGACCGTTGATTTAATAGAGTGGGTTACTTGTTTTGTTGTTGGTTGGCTCTCTTGAATTAAAAACTCCCCCATGCCTCCACACTCTTAAGTGACGTGTGGAATTGAAGTGCATAAAGTGATGGATAAAAGCAAGTGAATTGAAACCAAGGACAACAGTAAATGGCAGTTGCACTTTTCTTTTGAGCCACAAGAGAGAAGCAGCATCCAACAAAGCCTGAGTTTGGGCATGGAAATGAGAATACAAACACATTTTGAAGCAGAGTTTAGTATTACAGGAGCAGCTGAGATTCATGTAGTCGTGAATTTTGAGATGAATCTTCAGTAACACTTTACTAATGTCTTTTGTAATAAGTGTTAGTTAATAGATAATAAGGCCCTTATTAATAAGTCCTTGTAAGATGCTTATTAACAATTGTGTTAAGACTATATAAGTGCTGATGATAGCATTAGAAATATGTTTATTGTTAGATTATAAGATATTTATAAGCGCTTTTGTTCCGCTCACTATTAAGTTTGCATTGCTGGTGTCTAGTGGATGTTTTAGAAATTGCTTAGTTTTCTTAAGTTTCATTTTCCATCCTCCATTTTGTTTTCACTTGAACAACCTACAGTGTGCACGCATAAGAGTGCTCTCCTTTTAAGCCTTGGAGTAGATCCGCCCGTAAGTAAAGATGTGAAATATTGTTAGAAATGTTATTAATGGGAAATAAATGAGAAATGTTAGTTCAGTTGTTAGACGACTGCTGGCCGTTTGATTAACTTTTCAGCTTACTAGCTAACAGATATTACTATGGAGGCTTTTGCTAAGCTAATAAATTTCCAATTCATATGCCAAAACTTATCTGCCATGTTTCCTGTGAAGAGAAGGGGTTAAAATTCAGGGGAATTCCAGAAGTAGTTATTTCATGTTTATTGCATTGATTAATGAGCATTTCATACATGTAACTATTTACATTGTCATTTCTATTTCATATACATCCTATGTGTGTATTGATAGATGCTTTGTATTGTATTTCTCAGTTTTACAGAAACAACAGTAAAGCCACACCTTTTTCAACAAAACAGTTTTGTTGGAGTTTTGTTCACTATCTGTCATTCAAAACTAATTTTTTGAGTCTTACTAATGACCTATTCTGTCATTGTTAAACATTTTCTAAGCTTTTTTGGTTGCTTCATTAAGATTAAAAACCTTATTATTAATTTATTAGCAGTTAAGAACAATGCCTTATTAAGGTTAATATTATGCACTTATTAGATCAGATCAGATACATGTTGTTAAGGGGTCCCTGTGTCAGAATCCTTTGTTTGGTGCATATTAATGTGTTTAATCAAATCACCACACAGCAAATCTGGGGCTGCCCGGACATTATACAATTATAGGAAACCTGCACACAGGTAGGGGCAGGGGTTACCAGGTGCCCAGCGGCTCAGTTTTCTCATTTTAATACGCATTCATGAATGTCAATATTTTATTGTTTCGAATGCTGTTTGTCACATGTTGAAGGATTAGGTGCTCCTCTGTGAGTTGATAGAATTCTCCAAACCCACAGTTTTTTTTTGTAAAACTAACCCCTGTCTTGGAGGGTGTCTCTGAGCAGCGGACTTTTTTCTTTTCTTTGTGAAAGACACAGAGGAAGAAAGATGGTCAGATGTGATCAACTGCTCTGCTGGTCCCAGTCTGAATCTTCTTCATCTTTGCCATAGAGCTCCATTGTTGTCCAAAACTATTAAAAACACAATGAGTCAACTACACTGGGTGTTCCACACACAAGAGAGCAGTAAATGTGTATTAATTCACTGTGCAGTAGTCCCCAACAAATGCACTGTTTCGTCCTGTTTGATAAACGCTAGTTAAAAACTACAGTGACCAGCTGTTGTAGGAAATTACTGAGCTAAAAAATGAAACCATATATTTGTGAGACGTTCATAAAGATTTACATTTTCAGCAGGAATTAATGGGCTTGGGACTGAGATCCACAAACCGAGAAGGGGCAATGGTTTTCTCTTTTCATGGGTTTTGTTGACAATTAGAAACTTGAGAATAAAACAATTTATTTTTCTTTCTTTCAATTTGGAAAAACCTGATCAAACAACAAAGATTAAGATTAAGTCATTTTTAGATACTTGGTGCTACACAGCTCAATCGGCAGGTCACAAAAAGTAAACACTCAGTAATTACAGACTCCCATATTACAGTGAATGGTGTAAAATTAAACGCTTTGAAGGCTGTGCTACAGTTGTTTTTTAATTCTTCATGCTTTAATGTGAACAATCCTTGAAAATGATGGCATCCTGTGGGATGTATTCCAAGAGGAGGTAAAGGGAATAGGAGCCATTACTGATGGAATATCATAAAATAATGTGTTATTTGACTGTAAATTGTACGTGTAAAGGTCACCCTATCACTTAAAATGAAGGGTACTGGATTTCAACCTGCTATTACTCCTAAATCACATTCATCTACATCGATTAGTCAATTAAAAGACAATTAATTAATCCATTAATTGTTTCTGTCATTTATCAAGCATACAAGTCAAACATTTGCTGGTTCTTCTTAAATGTGAGGATTTGCTGATGTTCTTTGTCAGATATGAATGAAGAGTCTTTGGATTTTGGACTGTTGGTCAAACAAAATAAGCTATCTGAAGACGTCACATTGGGCTCTGGGAAATTGTGTTAAGCGTTTTTCACAATTTCTTTGGACGTTTTATAGACGGTGATTAGTGGTGAAAATAATTGTTAGTCGCAGCACTAATCTGAATGTTAAACAGACAATTAAAGTAGGCATATATTTTAGATTATCATCAGTTATGAAGCTTGAAAAAATCTTAATTTTAGATAATTTAACTTTGATTATCTTAACCTGTAGCCTTACTTTGTATTTTTGTCCATATCAACTACAGGTTGAGTCTTTAGCAACTATTAAAAATATAGATATATCAGGTAGAAGGAACATTGTTCATGGACGCTGACTTAACACAGAAACGTTTTGGAACTTTCGGTAAATGTGGGGAGACTTTTGTTTCTCTCTCAAGCTTGCCAGCTGAATTGTTGGGCGTTGTCATGGAGATGACAGGACGGGACCGAGAGGAGGTTCAGCTGGAATAAAAGCCAGAGTCTTTATGATGGAGAGCAGAGCAGCGGGCCTCCACTCACAGATACATGCCCCACGCTGGACAGATCCCTCCTCTCGCCCTGTGGTCTCATACACTCCAGCTGAAGTTGTGGCCAGATGTGACAAGTTGATTAGAATGACTCTAATGTCTCCTCTGTGAGCGGACTGTAGCGGACGCTGTCTCCTTTGCGCACTGGTCTCTCAGCCTGGATGATGGAGGTGGAGGTGGAGAGCTGCTGGCAGCGCGTGCTCAGGCTTCTCCTCCTGCTCTGCTTCATGACGCTCCACAGCTCGGCCATCGAGACGGGTAAGCCTTCAACCACCGGATACACCGACTGGACGCACTTGTCTGCCACTGATAGATCACATTTGGATCGTGTTGAAAGTGACTCGCTGGTGGCACAAGTGTGTGCGCATCATTGTCTCCGTGCGTAATGCTCTGATTGGAATGAGCGTAGTAAAGTTCCAGATGTGAGCAGCAGAGAGTGGTAGTCATTTTACAATAACAGAGACAGGAGGGATAATTGCAGCCAAGGTTTACTTGATATTTCTGTATCTTGACTTTAAGTCTAATTAGGTTTTATTTGATCTAAATCTGTCACAGTGTGAGCTCTCGTGTCAGAGAAAGCATATATACTTAAAACGACATTATATTATAGTAAAGCACAAAATATATTTGATACAATGGCATGAATATGAGTTGAACTTTGACACTGAATACTTTAGTGACTATTATAATATTTGCATATTGAAATAATGCTATATTTTATTTACTGAAATATTATAGGCTACAAGCCACCCCAACATAGTAAAAGTAGAGGCAGTGCAATTGTGAAATAATTCTAGCAGTATTGTTTCTGTGATGCAAAATGTACCTCAAAAAGCATGTTAACAGGTTTATTCTACACATCATACACATTATTCTGTATGTATATTCTGTATTATTCCTTATGCACTACTCATGAGATGTGGGTCATGACTTCTTTTGTTTTAAGTTTAAAACACCACACCTGTGTTTTCACTAGAAATCATGTATATGTTTGTATACTACATTTTTATTGGCAGTTTGGAATGCTGCCTTGGATCCCACAACTTCAAGCGAGTTTGTTCATATGTTAAAAAATGTATAGAAACCAACGGACTCTTGAAACAGTGGACAAAATACATCATCACTGTTATATTGAGGCAGCTCACATTTTAATATTAATCTTGTATTAGAACATTACACCAATGTATCCATGTTTATTCACTGTACTGATTGTTATACTCACTATAAGTTTAAAGTGCTATAGTGTAAGCCTGTTTTGAGTCACCAGTGTTAGGATAACACACGGATGGACAGTGATGTTGCTGCTGTTTTCCACACAACACTGTCTCAGAGACATTCCATACTACAGTGTGTCACCCCGGGCCATGGCCCTCACCCACCCAGATTTAGGCTCTGAAATGGACTCCATTTAAAATGACAGTGTTTAAAAAGAGTAGAATTTTTTGCCTGCAAAAATCTTTACTAGGACTTGGTGTCCTTCGGTCACCCATGTTTTGGACAGTGCCCCCTGAGGCTTTGTATTTACTTGTGCGGTGCAGAGGGGATTAGCAGTTTCCCACCAACAGGGGCTCCCGGGCTTTGGGACATTCCTGGAGGTCAGTGCAGGAGGATCTAGTTGTCTCCCAGGGAAACGGAGCTAATAAACTCCAGGGGTGATCATAAATTTTCTCATTATTTGGCCTTTGGCCCAGAGGTAGGGGATGTTGGGTGGCTGGGTGGGGGCTGCTGAAGCCGGATCTGCCCGCCAATCTGTCCTGGTCCTCCTGCTTGTGGATGCGCAGTGAGCTGCTTCTCAAACAATCACCACGCTGATCACATGGCTCATGTAGCAGACCAGGTTTACACTGATGTCTGTGAGTTTGTGTTTAAGACAGACTATGCATGGCAAAATAACTCTCAGCTTCTTTGATAGCATCACTGGATCATTTTTTTTGTATAGCTGCCCTCTTTATCGACACATTCAGAGGTCTGTAAAGATTCTCAGTCATCACGGACATGGTATAAAGTGTTAAGTCAAGGGCAACTGAATTAGTTTTGGATTCTTGAGTCTTGTCTGTTTTTAGTATTAAATTTCCTGTTTGTGTTTCCCTGTTGAGCTATGGTGACATTAAGAAAATGAAGGATTCTGTATGGTGCTGCATAATGCTATATGGGGGACTTCAAAATGGGTTGGTGTTCAGCCATATTCCAATCCAATTCTTGACTGATATCCTGTAACTCCCTATTGCATAACAATGTAAGCTGCAGGACGTTTCAGTTTATCGATTAAGCTTATTGTAAATCATCGTAAGGAGGTGGTTTGCGGCAGAAATTCATGCTGTTGGCACCAAAGGCATAGATGTACGAAGTGTTTTGTGTGTCCCTATGAATCAATAGTTTTATGTGTTCACTGACACTTTACAACGGCCTTTAATTTTTTTGAGCAATGTATATTAAAAAGAGCCAAAGACACATAATTATCCATTACAGAATGCTCCATGTATCAGTTAGTCTCTGAGGATTCTGTCACAGGTGTCTTCTCCTTGTCAGTGAATGTGGTAGACTTCTGTGGCCAGACAATCCAGGCCGATGGCATGATCATCAACTCACACCAAGAATCTAAGAAGTACTACTTTGTGACCATGGGGACCGACTGCTACCTCACCATGCAGGCCAGATCCCCTAAAGACAAGGTCCAGTTCCACTTCCGCTTCTTCCTGGTCTACAGTTTGCTACGAGTGGCCCCTCTGAGCCCAGCCCCTGTCTTCCCAGAGTCCCCTCGGGGCTCCGCCCCTCTCAACCCCAGGCTGGAGCCCACCTCTGGTGGAAGCTCGGCAGACCCGTGTCATGCCGGCTCATACGTTCAGTTCTATGATGGACGGGACAGGAGCTCGCCTGCCCTTGGGCCTCCTCTTTGTGGGAAGAGCCCACCGCGGCCAGTGCTATCCACAGGAAACTATTTGACCCTGAGGCTGGTGACCCGGGGAACTCAGCCGAGAGTCGACTTTGTGGGGGACTTCACCTCCTTCAGACTGGGTAAGAAAGACCTTGTCCATCCATTCTACAAATGCTTAGTATCTCACAGTCACACAAAACTAATGTATGGTGAGGGTATAATGATCCTGATCAGAAAATAATGGATGAGGTCCATTATGTTTTAAAACCGTACATCTTAGTGTGCAATATCACTCTCATACAATAGCCACTCCACCCATGTGTGTTTCTAGCCAGTTTAACACATGGGTAGTGTAGAAAATGCAAGTTGGTAATGCATGAAGCATCAGTACTATTGCTATGGTTACCTGCACACTGATTCATTAAAACTATGATTGTTGTAACAAGTTTGGTGTTATGTTTGGTAACAAGATACGTGTAGTCTGTGGTGAAGAAGGTTTTTTTATAACTTTCCATACCTATAAGATTATTTATTTTAAGGTGACTCTACCTTAAGTTACTTTACACCTAGATGAAGATGTAAAAGTTGTTTCATCATTAATGAGGAGTCAGTTGGTGTAGAAGGAACATCAAAACAACAACATGTCAATCAGCCTGTATAGCATCAGAAATTTAAAATGTTATGAGTTTTTATGCTCTTCAGTGCTTGAAGGTGCACATGTAGGTGTATATTGGCAATATTCCTGCCAATGGATTTGTGTATTCCACAAAAAACCTAGCATTGCACCAGCAAAAAGCAAATAAGAATAGTAGTATGTAAAAAAATGTATGTAAACAAATCAGCTTTGAAAATGCTTTGTGGGGATGGAAATGCATTCACCATGTTTGTTAGCACTCAAGAATAACTGTTTTCGTTTCCACAAAAACTAATAATATATAATCAGCCATATTTTATTTTCACAGCTGCAAAGTTTTCAGGACTGACTCAGAGCCTTCCTGTCTTGCCCTGATCCCTCAATTGTTATCTACCTCTTTAGGTTTTAACCAATCAGAGTGCAGCAATGAGCCCTATTTCACCTGCAGGAATGGGAAGTGTATCCCCCTTGGCCTGGTGTGTGATGATAGAGGCATTGACAACTGTGGAGATGGAAGTGACCTGGAGGAAAACCTGACTACGGGTTGTAAAGGTCAGTTGATGAGCTGACACTTGTGACGCCAATATTTAAAGATACTGTCTCTGATTTCATACAGCATGTTGGAAATCTCAGTTAATACTTTTATGGTGACACGAAATTTGTCCTTCATCAGCAGGTCAGCTTTTACCTCCTGAACCGCCACTGCCGGTATCAACCCCACCCCCACCTTTTGTGAATCCACCCACGATGCCAATTCTCTCACATATGAACTGTGGCATGCCAGGTGGCACTCCCAGTCGCGAGTCAGTAACAGGTTTGTGACCACTGGGACATAATAGATGATAATTATTCATTAATAACTGCTAGAAACTCCTTCCACCTTCAGGAATCAATCAACGTGTAATACACTATGCTTCTTCTTTATGTCCTGCAGTCAGTTGGTTGGTTAACAAATGATCTAAGTGCCCATTTGTATGCAAAGCATTCTGATGACTGGGCATAAAACTAATGGAGGTGATTCTCACGGCAGAGAGCAGCCTTTTGAGTGATCTGTCTTTATTCTAACATCAGAAGTGCAAACAGAGTCTGGGCCGCCAACCTGTCAGTTTCTGATTGCTTTTAAGACCCGGCCAAGTCTGGCCTAAGAAAACAGCTATTCTTCTGCTCTGAAATGTTCAACTGAGAGTGGGAGAAGGGGATTCACGTTCGCCTGCTGTGGAAATTGCCAGTTGTTTATTAGACGAGATCCATTTCAATGGATGCTGGTCTGCCCACAGTGAGGGAGCACAGCACAACTTTCGGTAGCAACTTCTTGGCTGTGGTTGAATGTATTTCATTTTCTAAAAGTGAAAATACTGAAAATCTAAACAGCTAGTGGGCTCCAGGTATATCAGTGTGTACGGTTAATTTATTGTACAGTAAGTAAATTAAATTACTGTTACATCCAACCTCTACAGAGTATGTACAGCATCTGTGTCAAGGCGATTAGAAAACTTTAGGTGTGCTACAGGGCATTGTTTGTTTACTTGTAACTTTGGACTTGGACCTGTAACTCTAAATTGATATTGTTTTTCTGGCTCTTGGACGATTCAGTTTTCAGATTTATAAGATGGCATAGTGAGTTGTATTTCCCAAAATGTTGGATTGTTGTTGTTTAGAGGCTCTCTGTCCATTGTTACCGTAGTTGTAGAATAATTAAGGAGTACAAGTATCTCAGAGTCTTGTTCAGGAGTGAGCATGGAGCATGAGATGGACAGTTCAGTTCAATTCAGTTTTATTTATGTAGCGCCATATCATAGCAAATTATCTCAGGGCACTTTTTCATATAGAGCAGGTCTAGACCGACTCTCGGGCAGATTGGGGGGTGTCATAGGAGTGTGGAGTATCGGAGGCAGGGAAAGGACCCAAGAGCAGACAGCGCAGGCATCTGGGAGCAGTTCAACGATTTAATTGCAGAAACCAGCTACATGCAGGTAATGCACTAGTAGGTAGGCAGGAAGGAAGGTAAGTCCAGGTCCAGAGACGGAAGCACAGGGCACATACAAAGGCAAGACAGGAACACGGAAACAAAACACAGGACGGGTAGTCCAAGTAGTAAAAAGTAGCAGTAAACAGTGGCATAAACGAGGTTACAAACAGAATAAATAGAGTCATTTTCAAAATAAAACAGGAAACGCAGAGAAAACCCATGGGATGTAACAGATGGCATCAGTAGTAATGTGGGGGTACTGGAATGTTGAGGTGAGGAGGGATCTGAGCCATAAAGCAGAGGTTTCGATTTACCAGTCGATCTATGTTTCAACCCTCACCTATGGTCACGAGCTTTGGGTAGTGACCTATAAGAATGAGATTGTGGACACAAACGGCCAAAATGAGCCCCCGTGTAGTCAGTACAGCACCAAACATCCAGCACCATTTATAGGAAGCGGGAATAAATTTCACTGTGCCGCACTTTCTCGTGTGACAGGGCACTAATACCAGTGCCATCGTGGCACTGTAGAGGAAAAGGGTGGTGTAATATATAAAAGTATTTTCTATTGAATGGCTGGGCTGGTGTTGTTTTTGTCAGCAAATCCCATGAAAAGACCAAAACCAACAATGTGTTTGTCACTGGCATTATTTAATTGTTTCCCACCTGTGTAATAACTCCAATGAAATATGGCTTCCATGTGAATAAAGTGTTTGGCCCCTCTTATCCCTAGACTCTCCTGCCTCTCTGTCCCTGTTTCTCTACATCATCCTGGGTGTGGTGGCGGGCGGCGTGGTGCTGTGCTGGTGCTGCTGGTCACCCGGCTGGTTCCTGTGGCGCGTCAGCATCTGTCGCTTCTTGCCCTGCTGCAATTCGGCCCGCACCTCCTGTCATCTCTGCACCCATGGCTGCATCCTCAACAAGGAGCACCGGCTGGCAAAAGTTACCCCACATACATCCAACGGGACCCCAACAGGCACGAGGGCCACCAGTAACAGTGCTGATGAAAACGTTACTACAGCGGCTGTCCGGGAGTGACTGTCCGGTTGATCAGTATGCGGATGCTGAGCTGTGATCAGTGGAGAACATGAACAGTTACTGCATTAGTGCAACATGACCAGGAATCTTTTTAGGGAAGGTTGGACTGATGTGATCCAAGTATGCGATCCTGAAATTAGCGGAACTGAGTGGTTTTGGTTAAACTGTGGTTTTGTGCGCTTTAAATGTGATGATGCAGGTGATGAGACTGCTGTGTTTGTGTGGTTGTAAGAAGGTAAAGCAGGGTACAGTTTAACTATGGATTGTATGAAAAGTATGAATGTACCTGAAAGGGCAGAATTTTGAAACATTTTTGTTCTGTTTTGAAGTTATCACTTACATATAATGATGGCAGCACATTCTGTTTAAGAGGTTTTCAGAAGAGACAATGAAGAGTGTTAAGTTGTTAGGGTGAACATTTTCTATTAGTCTCTTATACGTATGCTTTTCTGCTCGGTCTTAGAAGCAACAATTTAGCCATGCAGTGAATCTTCACTTCCAGTCCACAGCTTTGACCAAACATTTGCCATTGACACATGCTGAGGAAACAGACCCAGAACTTTCAAAGTCACCCACCTGGTGACAACAGCTGTTCTCCCTCGGAGAAATTTCCACTCTCCTCCCCGCAGTCTACTGTTGTTCCACATATGTGAAGTTTGGACAGTGGAACACAAAGTCAGCAGTGTCTAGCAGTCGACATTTTGTAGGGAAGAATCTTCATCTACCATGCTATTGTGTGCACAAAATAAACGTGACAAAGTACAACAGAAATTCTTGCTAATTAACCAACTTAAAACAATCAAGTATTGTCAAATCAAGTAGATTGTGACGGGCACAATTCTGAGTGGTGAAACTGAAAAATTGCGCGATGAAAACAAAAATCGGCATTTCACTGATATGCAATTACAGTAAATTTAAAATCAAGGTGAAGAAAGTGGAATTAAATTACATTTAAACTCGAAATGATAAAGATACGAATTTTTTAACAACAAAAACCAATGATTTGACAAACACTCATCACCATATTGTTATGTTCAGTGTCAGTGCAATGGTGTGATTATTTATTGTCCATTCATGTGCACTGGCCAAAGTATCAATCATACACAGCCCCTCTACCATCTCTTGAAGGGTTCATGGTTGTCATGTCCTGAACCAACCAAGTCTTGGCTGTGTTTCAGCTTGCCCATTTTTCACCATTGTGTTGTGTTGCATTTGTCTGATGAAGCTCAGTGTTTGAGGAGATTAAACAGAGTCTCTTCAAACACGGTTTTGAAATTTGCTCATGTTTTTGTTACTTGCCAACACACATTTTTTAGTCATGCTAGCAGCACTGATGGCAATGTCAGTTTGTTGATCAATTGGTCAGTCCACCACTTTGATCCAGAATGAAATATCTCAACAACTATTGAATGGATTATATACATTCATGTCCCTCTCAGGTTGAATTGTAATCACTTTTGTGATCCTCTGACTTGTAATCTAGTGCCATCGTCAATCATTTTTGTTAATGGCCAAATACCTGCAAAACTAATGACATTCCCATCAGCCTCAGCGGCACTTTGTGTTTAGCACCAAAGTATCATGATAACATGCTAAACAAAGATGGTGACATGACAAAGGTTATATCTGCCAAACATCATAATTTTCAATAGCAGTAACTCAATTTGCTCTGTGCATGTGCAAAAATGTGGCTACTTGTTCCTGCTTTTTTCCCTTAAATGCAGAAATTACAAGCTTAAACTGAAGTCACCTTTATGTTGATAAGTGAAACATATCTTTAGAAATACTAAAGTTTAAAAAAGTATTTATTTAATGAGGATAAATAATGTAATCAATCAATAGTGTTATGTTTGTCTTTACTAGTTATGAAATAGAAGATTCCAATTTTTCTTTATTAAATAAATATTTTATTTCCTGTTTTGTTAAAAAATGTCTAATACATGGAGTTAATTTTGTCATTCATTTTTGGTAGTATTGTCAAAGTCACACTAAATACGTTCCACCTATCAACATAAAGTGTGACTTCAATTGAAGATTTACATTTCTGCATTTAAGTGGGAATAAAGTGGGGACAGGAAGTAGCCGCATTTTCATACATGTGCATAACAGATCGGGTTTTTGGTACAGATCGGGCAGTGACAGGATGACCAACGTGACTTGTTTTGTTTCCAGTTTGCAACCTCTACTTCCTCTACTCTGTTTACTGGCATATTATGTGTAAACCAATACTCATTTGTGTCCAATCCTGAGCCTGTGTAACTGTCACTTGGAAAATGAACAAATGCCTTGAAAACCCAGACTCTGGGTCCCAGGAACGAATGACTTCAAGACCCAGACTCTGGGTCCTAGGCTCCTTTGGTGAACTACTAATTTCTGTCCAATCCTGAGCCTGTGTCAAAAACTCATTCATTACTGTTGTTGTGCGTTGCACAATGCGCATGCATGGCCAAAATGAATGAATCAGTCTCAGAGACAACTCGTTCCTAATAGTTCATATCAAAAGAGTAGTTCAATAAACGATGCGCTCATGAATGACACATCACTACTATACCGCCAACTTCTGACCAAACTACACTTTGCAATGAGCAGTTTGTTCGCTCCAAACCAGTTGGGAGAAATGCCCCCCTAATTTGCATTTCTTTTTTGCAACATTTAAAGAATTTTGCTTGACAATAGAATGGAAACATGGCTACTGTGCACGTGTTAGCATGCTGACTTTAGCATTTAGCTCAAAGCATTGCTGTCCCTAAGTACAGCCACACAGAGCTGCTTGCATGGCTATGAACTCTTAGTCTTGTTAGAAAAACATTAATGTTGTCTCTAAAAACAAGTTAGAATTCAAGTGTAAGTGTTTCAGTTCAATTATAATCTCAAGCCTAAATCTTAATTTTATCATTTAAAGTTTGCCAATTCTACCCCACATATCCAAAAGCATGGGCATTAATTGGGTGTTGTCATACTAGCCTCCACCGTGTTAGGATTTATTTAATTTCATTCAAACTAAGGAGACTGATCTGAGGGAAAAAATGCCTTAGACAAAAGGTACCCATAAGTATGTGGAGAGGAGTGTCTACATACTTTTAGTGTAACATTTGTTTGCTTGAATTAAAAAATGTTTATACAAAAGAGAAATGGAAATGAGTATGTGAACTAACCAAACCAACAGATGATCTTTTGCCTTGAACTGAATCAAAATGTGGCTGTAGAGGTCTTTTTAGCAGAATCTTCTGTTCTCTCCCAGGCTTAATACACAATAAAGAGTACAGTAGCTTGAACCCCTCTCCCCCTTCTCTTTTTACCCAGATTGATGCTCCATGTGAGGGACAATCTGCGTTCATGTGTCCACCAGACAAACTTTCTTTGTGGCATCCTCTAGATGGAGTAGCTCCATAACCTTTTCTCCTTCTGCCACACTGTGTGTTGTGTAACTACATTACTACACTGTACTGTCTTTTAAGGGATTTTGACTTGTGTCCTTGGTATGGCATAAGGCCATATGCTTAAACAAATAATGTGTTTTTGACCTCCAGGTTGCCAGGCTGCAGCCCACTGAAATATGCAGACTTCTTTATTTGAGATGCCATGGCTGCACCATAAATGGGAAGTGTTCTTCACTTGACTTTACATTATAGTTCTGTGAGTTTGAGCAAATTTTGTTTAAATGCTGTTAAACTGTGACAGAGATACATTTTGAACTGGCTAAAAACAACTAAAATGACTCTCTGAGCCATTCTTGTTGGTTTTAAAGGCAAGCCCAAAATTCAAACCAGGATGTAAACATCCCATCCTCGTCTGCAGCGCTGTGCAGCCTATTGTCCTTTATCTGACTAAGAGGCTGCTTGGTTGACACTGCGGAGGGTTTGACAAAGCATCACCAGCTTCACACTGTGTGTGTTGCCTCTGGTATCCACGGGCAACCTTTCAAGTCAAATCTCTGTTTCTGTGAAAGACGGGAAAAAAAGCTCTTTCCCAACCCTTTTGTCATTTTGATTTGACTTTCTGTTAAATTGCTAAGTTGTGCGGCTGAAAGGTTTATAATTATATCAAATGTGTTAAGACAAGGCAACATTTCTGCAGTCAATGTCAGAAAAAGATTGTTGTCCTTTTTAAGCAGATAGTAAAAGTACTTTAACTCAAGTGTTTGCACATCTTTTAATTTGCTGAAGAGACGAGTTCAGGCGCCTGTGTAGTCTCATCAATATGTGACAAACGTCTCACAGATATACAGCAGTAAAGAGAACCCATAAATTGTATTAGACTACTGTTCAAGCTTAGATTACTGTTACAGCCCTTTGGGAACCACTTCAACGGTTGAAAAGCATTATATAAGTAAGAGTCCATTTACCATTTACCATTTATTAAATCCCCCTTAAACTCAAACTTAAGTTAAACTAAAATTGAAGATAAGAAAGTAGAAGATAAGAAACCTACTGGGCAAAACAACTGAAAATGATCCTTAACATACCACAATGAAGCTGTGGTAGGAGAAAACCTTCGGAATGGGCCAGATGTCCCTCAGTTCTTTGCCACATCAATGAAGGAAATCACTGAGTCCGAAGAGTTCAAAGCAAACAGAGTTTACTGTGAATTCAACAACTACAGTCAAACCCAAGTCAGTTCATGAAGCAACTCCCGATACATACTGTACTGTAGATGCGTCTTCGTTTTTAACCCCTGCTCTACTCCCACCCCTCTGTGGAATGTCAATCAACATTTGTGTCTCCTAAGTTCCTATCCTATGGAGTCTCTTCACATCCTCTTGACTTCACACACTTGTTTGATGTTAATTTACAGCTGATGAGAAAGGGGGGAGGCTGGGTGTCCCCGAGGGAAGATAAGAAAATCAAAAGCTATGTGTTTGTGCCCCTTATTTACTGCTCTAACTAATCTTGTCTCCTAGCATATGGTGTGTGTGTTCTGCGTCAATGTGTGTCATGTCAGTATCTACCTAAATCAGCGGGTCCGAGCTGAGTGTGGTAATCTGTGCGTTCACGCTGAGTGAATGCATGTTGTGCTCTCATAAACGGTGTCTGACCACATGTATAGCTCTTCAAGAATTTCAGTATTAAGGATGAGAAAACAAATATCCCACAAAACCCTAAATGTTGTATGTATAGAATGCCTTTGCCTTGATGATTAAAGGGTTAACCACTTAATTTAAGGTATATTTACATGGCAGAGCCCCTAAGCTTCTAGAGTAAGTGGAAACATGAAACTAAGTGATTAAAGGGACCTTGAATTTATATTAAACTGTGTGTGTGTGTGCAGGAACATGACTCTTTAAATGTTTTCAATTCTTTTCTGGTTTTATTTTGATCAGCTAGAGGCTACAGTTTAACATTACTCACCATTTACATTACATCACTGCTCTGATGGACGTGCTGATTCACACGTAAATGTTCGGGGGGGGAGGGGCTCAGAGTCAGTTTAGGTAAGCTGTGTTCAGAAATTTATCCATTTCAGCCCTCACGTAATGCGATCGCTCAAACTATTCTTAGACCAAATCATGTTGACTCAGGGTTATAGTGGCCTCCCACTCATGTGTGTTCACGTGTCAGGAGGCATTGTACCATTGTCGCTGTGTTATCTCAGTGAGCCATGCTGCTGGAGCTGTTTATGTCTGTCAGTCTGCAACAGTCCTCTGACCCTATACAGCAGGAGCTAAGGGCGAACTGTCACCTCTAGAGTGAGTATCTCAGGTTAACACAGGCTGCGTAGGGGCAGTTAACAGTACTTAGCCTTACCATCTAAGTACAGCCTGTACAGGTGCTCGGCTGGAGCTCACTATAGACAATAGATTTACATTTGGAGTTTTATTTCATGCTCATGTGAAAATTCAGGTCATATTTTCGATGTTGGTGCCTGACTGTGAGGACAGCCCAAGTTGACGTGAAAAGCTTAAGGGTGCAATGTTTTTTTTCAGGATGTACATACAGTATGTAGTAGATGCAGTTGAGTCTGTGTACCTATTAGCTTCATTGACCCTGTTCACAGCTGGCATTAACATGCATCATGGATGAGCCGATCACAAGTGTACAGCTCCATATACGTCAGTTCACACCTCCGCATGCATCTTGAGTGACCACTTGTGATCGGATCTCACTTCCCAGCTCTATAATGCAAATAAACGCATGCGTCATTTCCATTTGCAAAGACCAAATGCGTTGAATTTGAGTAATTTGCTGCTTATCAAACCAGAAATGAGACAAGAATTAGGTTGGAACAACGATAGACGCCGCCCTAGCAGAGTGTCTCTGGGGGCCGGGCCTCACTGATTACTATACAAAAACACAACTTCAGATGTTTGAATGTGTGTGTGAAAGAGACCACTCTGTATAAGCACTTTGGGAACCGTTATGGTTGAAAGCGCTATATAAGTGAAGTCCATTTACCATTTAACTTATAACTTTACTCACTGAATTTGGTGAAGCTGGATCAATAAGCAAATATGTTCCTGTTGTCCCTCTGATGTCCTCTGGCTGCTTTGCCTCAACTCACTGTGATACGTACAAACAGATGGACTACGCTACTAATACAAACTCACTATCTTTAACACATATCTTTAACTTACTTCCAGCCAGGGTTTTCCATGATGTGACCGCTGGTATGAATGTGAATATATGGATTGATACAGATACAGCAGGGAAAATATTGACCTCAAGAATTTTCTATTTCTATTTACAAAAAGGTTTTCAAACCTTCTTTCAGAATCTTTCCAGAAATGTCAGTATCACATTTTTGCTTTACTCAGGACTTGATGTGTTGGCTAATAAGATGTGATAAAACCAGATTTAATAAATAAAATGAACTTTATTGGTGTGAAAAACGATGTATATTTACAGCATATAGCAAAATATTCAAAATTGAACACTGTATGTGGGGGGATCAGATACATCCACCAGACAACAGACGGCGCTACATAGCAGTTTACCTCAGCCAGGCAGATGCTCAACACCATGCTGTCTTCAGGTACTCCTCATAAACTCCTAACTTCAAGCTCTAAAGTCCTAACTTTTGATTGGAAAATATGAATAAAATGGATCTTGTAGAAAGCAGTTTTGTTTGTCTGTTTACGTTTTCTTTTACAAACCAAACTTTGTTTTACAGCAGCAGGAAAAAATAGAAGTTACACATAGCAATGTCACTGGTTCGATTCTAGAAAAGCTAGAAAAACAATGGGCATTGAGCATACATAAGGTTTCTCATATTAACCTACAAGCCACTGTTTGTTAAAGAGATATTTCTCCAGGGATGAATATATGAGAAATGTGTCTATTTTACTTCTTAAATGCAGAACACAACTGTGCACAACTAGCTAAGACTTGCATTTATGCACTTTCCAACAAGACTATTTTTTACGTTATTGTGACATTCAACAAAATGTGTTTTTCCAGGGATCCAAGGGGAACCACAAAAGCATTGTTCTGAATGAGTTAATGCACACTTCACTTACATTATATAATGTATTATTGACATGATTTTCATGCTCTCATGACAGTAGGTATGCCTCAAGTCCAGGTGGTCTTTTATGTGTATAATGGCATACTGAGAAACATTTCCGACAGCGCTATATAAATAAAATTTGATTTGATTTGATTTGATTTGATTAAGGCATCATCAGTAAGCAGCACAGGCAGCTCATACATTTCTGTCTATAAAACTTCAGACTTTGCAGGTGTTTCACAAAAAGTTCCTTTATAAATATCTCAAGTCATTTGGGGTTGACCCTTTTGGCGTTAGGAAGCGTGCAGCCGGTTGGTCATGCTCCGTTGGCTGAGTCTGTGAATCTCATAGAGGGCCGTGCTCTGGGATGTGGCCCAATTTTCATGAGCCAGCTCCTCCTTCTCCCTGCCCCCCACACTGCGCTGCATCTCGGCCTCCAGAGATCTTTGCTGTACGAGGACCATCTCTGTGTCCATCGGCTCAGTAGAGGTGAAAGGATGGCACGCGGTCTCAACCAGGCCAATGATCATCCCCAGCACTGCAAACACAGAGCCCAGCAGGTAGACCTTCAGAAAACCACGGCTAGGTTTTTGACTCAGCATCTCCTTGGCAAAGGGGATCAACTCCTGCATGCTTTCCATTTCCACTGGCTCTGGCTGAAGGTTGTATGTAGACCTATAAAAAATGATCAAAAAATGTATGAGTGAAAAAAAAGGATTCCAAGTGGTTTCAGATATGCAGATATACCATTTGCAAATGCAATACCGCTCTCTATTTAAACTGTTGGTCACACTAAAAATGCTATTTAAGACTTCACTTTGGATTCTGGTAATTACTGTTGCAGCCATCAGACCAGGACTCAAATCAACTCTTGAGATTTGCAGGAGCATTAGATACTGATCACTTTCATGGATTTACACATAATATAAAATAACTTTGACATGGAATATATATAAAATTTTAACTTACAGTTTAGTTGAGAATAAATTCAATAAAATTAACCAAAAAAAAGCAATTCAGCACAAAAAAACCTTGCCATACATGTGTCAGATGTTATTTTTGTAGGCTATAGGTAACTCCTCCTGATCTATTTGAAAGTAATGTAAGTCTAATATCCCGTTGCTACATGTAACATGCAGCATAATACACATTTTACCACTGAGGCTTCAAAAGAAAGAATAATAACTTACTCTGATGTAGATTTGTTGTTTGTTATAGTCACAGGTTCAGTGTACTCCCGAGTTCCAGTTTGTGGTAAAAAGACACCTTTCCTGGATACTGTGGTCATTTATAGCCATTCTCTCTCCACCCACACACTGACAGCTGCTGAATATGCATGAAGCACAGAGGCTAGTCTTAGGGAAACCAGAAAAAGCAGGCTTTGAGCCAGAAACTTTGACCCAGTTGTGTGTAGGCTCACAGTCAACATGGTCAAGAATGTTCTTACTCATATTCCATTAGCATTCAAAAGTGAGTTGAAACCCCAATACGGTATCATAAAAAGTGTTAGGAATTATTATGAAAAAAACTCAAATGAAGAAAGCATTTCCCCCGCTTGGACAACATGTAACAAACTGATGGTATAATGCTAATTATAAAGCCATTATCTCCAATACTATTGGTATCCCACAATTAGGATGTTGTAAATATACATACATAAATAAACAAAAAGAGCTCACTTTCAAACATCTGTGCCAGGTGGTTGAATTTTCCGTTATGCCAAGTTGCAGCACATTTCTGTAGGCGGCATGTTCAATTCATTTCATTTATATAGCACTAAATGATAAGAGGAGTTATCTATATAGAGTAGGTCTAGACTGTACTCTTTATAGTAAAAAAGAGTGTGTTGTCATTGTCACGATTAGCTGAAGTTTTATTTATTTACAGGAATTGTTTTGTCTAAATGTATGTGTTGTCAAAGTGGTCAAGTTGTTTTTTTCCAATGTCTTGTGTGTGTTTTTGCATCTATTTTCTTAAGTTGCAGTGTGTCGGGCTAACTTGACCACCATAATTAGCACACTTTATCTGCGAAAATGTTTCTTGTTTAACACGATAAGCAGAGTTGCTTTAATAGCTTTACCTAAATAAAACTGTGTGAAATAAACAAAGTTATCATTTCATCAGAAAATTCCAGAAACAAGCATTCAGTAGTTGAGTTATTTCTAACTAATACTATGATATCTATTCATAATTCACTAAATATGTTGCGAGGACTACAAGAAGTGATGGCACAGGAAGGAAAAGGACATTTGAATAATTATTGCACTATTCCGTCAAAGGTCAAGATGATGTCACAAAACCAAAAGAAATAAATAAAAAAAGAAGCTGGAATGATGTCAAGTGATGTTCCTACGCTGTTTGCTGTCAGCGTGGTGCAGCATGACCTCAGGAGTAGGTAGGCTAAAAGCCATACAGGTGACCAGGGCTTTGTCTTTGGCCGATAGAGTCCGTATCAATCTTCCACATCAACGCTGACCAAATCAGGGGAAAGGTTGTGTAAACCCAGTTGCCCTGCAGCTTTTCTGCTGTTGCGAACTGTGGTCAGAGGGAAGTTGTTACAGTACAGTACACAGCGTCACACACGTACCACACACCCTTATGATGGTGACTAATGCGGGGCAGCGCAGGAAGTCCAGAGACGTTTGTTCTGAATCACAGCGTCTGCTGTCATCAGAGAAACACTATCCGCTAATTCTCCTCATGGCACATAGAGGAGCAGACATGATTACATCATCTGTTTTGTCCTCAAATGTTCTTAAAAAAACAAGAAGTGTTATTTGATTATTGATCATTATTTTAATTGTATTAAAATAATTCAACAATAAGACAAACCTCTCTGTTTCTGGATTGAAATGGCAATTAAAAATACATTATATACATGTGTTTATATACTCTATGTATACAGTATATACATCTGAAAAGTGATTATACTTTGTAAATACCTTTCTAGACCTAAACTTCTAAACTAAGTTTAGTGGGCCAATCAATTTATCTTTTATTTATACTGCTGTTGGGATGTATAACAGACCTTTTTCATTGCAGACCTGTGTAACTAATAAACTCTATAAATGGCTGCATGGATATTTCAGATTTCACAGCCATGGTTCTGTGCATGCTGGCTCACATGGACTGGGATGGCCCAATGGCACGCCTAAATGAACCACATGTGCATTTCATGCTATGACAAATCAGGTTACGGTCTTGATCTAACTCTATTGGTACTTTTGGCCCTTACCAGATATATTGTTCCCAATATCTGGCCTCAGAAAACAGATTAAATAAAAAAAGTTGGGTTTTTTAGATAATTTGTTTTCTTGCTATTTTCTTTCCGCTTTCACAAAATAAAAAACGTAAATTAGGTCTTTTTTTTTGGACAGTTGATTTTAAATTGTATCTAAAATGTAAAAAAAAAAATCAATCTAAGGGTCAGGACTGTAGTATTTTGTGTATGAGTACATCAACCGATTCCAGTGTCAATAATAACCATTCAGCATGGACAAATAAATTACACAACATAAGATACAGACATATACAAAACATGAAGGAACAGAAGGTGCACAATCTTAGATCAAAACTGACGATACCACGAGTGTCATGGTGAGGACACAGCTATACCATGGATATGCAGCCAAACCCTGCTCCATTTAACAGTGACTAATTAGGCAAAGCAGGAAAACAATATTTCGAAAAACTCTCCCTTCTCATTGCTTCTTCCACACTTTAATTCAACAGATTTCTTTTTTAATCAGAGAGCAGTGCAACTCGGTCAAAAAATGGTGGAAAAGCATTTGTAAGTCTACTAATATAATCGTATTGTTTGAAAGGAGCTCTCTTTTATCCAAAGTGACTTACAATACCTGCAAGAATCATGGAAGTATATCAACTTTATTTGAACAACTTAAATCACTATTATTATATCACAACTAACAGGAAACAATATTTAGATAATTTGGCTGTTGTCTGACAAACAACATGCTGTTGCTTGGGAACATACTGTATAGGGCAGGTTCCTAAATGTTGTGTGTTTGAGGGGTTGTACGGAAGAGAGTTTATTGAAATTATTTGCATTATTCCTCTTCTGACGATAGCTGCGCTGTGTCACACATAAAGTACGAAGTGCTTCTCAACTGCTGCTACAGATTTGCTACTATTTACTCGAGCCATCTTATCAGTTTGTCTCAGAAGGAATGTTTGTACAAACAGCTCCTCCTTGTGCAGTGTCCACCAAGCTTTTTTTGATTTTTGAATTCCCCTTCTGAGAATGACAGCTCTTGGCAACTAAGTTTGTGCATTCCAGGTTTGGTAATAATATTTGCATGGGTGTGCATATGTTCTCTTCTTGTGGCATGTTATGGAATTATTCATTCATTCATTCATTCATTCATTCATAATATTCTTGCGTCAGTTTAGATTGTAATTTTTGAAGAGAGCAAATCCATATGCTCCAAAAACCATGGGCTAATATTTAGAAGTCTACAACTTGTTACAGTTAATGCATCACATTCAGCATCACACTTGCCAGTTATTTTGTGTTACATGCACATTGTAATTTGTGCCTAGTGTATGCAGCTGTTGTGCCTCTACTTGACAATAAAAATAATTTAATAATTTAAGGGAGAATATGCATCTCAGAATTTCTTTGATGTTTGTGATCTATTTGATGGCAGCAAAATATTAATTTGGCCTCTACCCAACCGGTCGAGGCAGATGACCGCCCACCCAGAGCCTGGTTCTGCTCGAGGTTTCTGCCTGTTAAAAGGCAGTGTTTCCTTGCCACTGTCGCCTAGTGCTGCTCATGGTGGAATTGTTGGGTCTATACATATAGAGTTGGTCCTGCTCTATATTAACAAGTCCTATGACATAACTCTGT
>JAVQJF010053225.1:0-11090 GCA_036023855.1 Gadopsis marmoratus | reverse complement strand
TTATGTGTGTGTTTTTGCCTAAAAATAGGTCGTCAGTAATGTAGCCGTAATGCAGATACTCTGAAAACTTACCTCGGGGGCTGAGCGGTGTCCTCGAAGGGAAAAACCCCTTCTGTGGCTGTTCGGCTTCCTCTCAGAATGAAGAAAAGGGACTAAAAAGGGAACTGAAGTTTACTTAATTTTTATTCTTTCAATCACAAAGTTGTTTCTTGTCAAAAAATGAAAAAAAAAGATGAATACAAAAAAATGTAAAAATTAATAAAAAGTTTCAAATGTTTGAGTTACATACTGTTAGGTTCGTTTTAGGTGGATATCTAAATGTGGTCCGTTGACGGAGAAGCGGCACTACAGATGTTATCTCATCTGTTTTCCCCAATTTTGGTTACATAGATTTCAATAGATCTTTATCTGGCCATCATTTGGTTCTACAAGACGCCAGCTCAGCTTCAGTCGAGACGCACTGTCGCGGCTTGAAAGTACCTGACTCTAACCAGATTTATGTAAAATCTATTTAAGGTCTATATCTGATTGCTGTTGGTTTTGTACAAAATGTCGACTTAGCAATCAACAACACTTTGTAACAAACTCCAACTTAGTCAGACAGTTTAGACCCAATTTAGCACTGGCTGTCCAAAAAGGTACTTCCAATCAAAAGTTAGAGTTAAGTTTGATCCCCTTGCGCTTCTCCTTGACCACCCGAACCTGCGGGCATCTCTCCGCCCGAGGCTCGAGAACACTGCCTTTATGCCCTCTGCACACGCTCATCCAAGCTGAGGTGTTAACCGCAGTTACGCAGGCACCAGGCTGAGCAGCTCCGCACCTGCACATAAAGTTGCTTGTGGTTTCTTCTCCTGGCAGGTTTCTGCACTTTTGACCCCTCCAGTAACTATCTCTCCTACACCAGTATTTGAAGACCTTAACTGCACTTTTGACCCCTCCAGTAACTGTCTCTTCTACACCAGTATTTGAGGAAATTAGAAATTACAATGAATATAAAGATAATAGTGTACATGAGTACATGAAATTATTGTATATATGTGAATACATGATTATGCTGGTAATGACTTATAAAACTCATAAATTAACACATCAAATGGTTATAAGTATAAAAGTGAATACATGATGATAAAAATGTTTGTGAAGACAAAGGCATGCACTTCATGTGCTTCCTGCACAGCAAGCTCACTTCACAGACATAAGCATGGTAAATCTAGACAAGCAGACTTTGCTGCACTCCAATAAGACCATGATATTGCCGGCACATATTCCTATGGAGACATTCTCCTTGTATTTTGTTTTTCGACTTTTTATTGTATTGTTTTCTATAGGTGGCCTATACCACCGTCCATCTCACTTATGTGATAGGACTAATTGAAAGACAAACAATAATAACATTTGCCTAATAAACTCTGTTCTTTCCACACCCTCTCTTGCAAATAGTTAGTTTGTTTGTCCACCAAATCTGGATCATTGCATCTTCAGAACAATGGTTACTCGACCGTGGCCAAATGGTGATCAGAAAAACCTAGAGTCTTTGTTCTTTTGTCCAAAAAGTGAGGAAAACTCTTTTTGGTGGAGGTCTCTCTAACAGCAAGCAGGAGCAAAGCACAGAGAGACAGATTTGAATCTGCCAGCTGCTTATATTGACCAAATGAGATCATCAGCCACTTGCTACCTTTGACCAGTGGTAGCTAAAGCCTGAATCCATGGGCTGGGTTTCACACCCAGATGTGAATTGCAAAGGATCCTGGGTAACTGAGTTCTGTAGTGCTCCATCTTCTGAATGACAGAGGGAGCCTGCAGTTTCAACCTGCAGGTAGAAACCTCAAGCAGAACCAGGCTTTGGGTGGGCGGTCATCTGCCTCGACCGGTTGGGTAGAGAGACAAAAAAAGAGGGGGGGGGGGGGGTAGAGTGAGAGCAGGATGAAAGAGAACACACGGTAGCACAGTACAATTCCACATACAGAAGATGCAAAGCAATGGCAGCTACAATGTTACTGATTTTAAAATAAACAACCAATGGTATTAGCAGTATAACAAAAGCTACACTAATAATAACAGTAGCAACAGCAGGCGGTCAGCATCCACTCGACCAGACCCGTGTGCATCCAGAACCAGATCCCGAAGATCCAGACTCCACACAGAGAGAGAGAGACACAGACAGACAGAGAGAGAGGCACAGACAGACAGAGAGACACAAACAGAGATAGTGAGAGAGCCGGAGAGTCAGAGAGTGTGAGAGAGAGAACGCTCAGTGCATCATGGGATGCGTCTCAGCAGTCTAGGCCTATAGCAGCATAACTAAGGGGTGGCTCAGGGTTCGCCCAGGCCCCCCCTCGTCTAAGGGGTGGCTCAGGGCTCACCTGAGTCAGTCCTGCTATAACCTTTATCAAAGAGGAAAGTCTTAAGCCTACTCTTAAATGTGAGGAGGGTGTCTGTCTCCCGTACACAGAATCTGGTTCCACAGGAGAGGAGCTTGATAGCTGATGGCTCTGGCTCCCATTCTACTTTTAGAGACTCTAGGAACCACAAGGAGCCTTGCATTCTGTGAGCGCAATGCTCTAGTGGGGTAATAGGGTACTATGAGCTCTTTGAGATATGATGGTGCCTGACCATTAAGGGCTTTATAGGTGAGGAGATAGAAATTGTATGTTTCTATGTTTCATTTTCTAGGCAAAGCTCCTGGAATTCAGACGTTAACACTGATAGTTGGTCACAGGAGGTGAAACTGATGAGCATCATCAGCTGTGGTCAGTTTTTAACGTTTGGACCTGATCAGCTGGAGGAACGCTGGTCAACAACATTTTGGATCCAGTGAAGTAAAATATGTAAAAAATATGGGAGATTCAGTTTTCTTCTTTAACCTGCAGGAGTTCATCTGGACCAAAGACAACAAACTGAACAGAGTCCTCGTCCCAGAGACACCACAGCTGTGGACACAAGAGTAACACCTGGACCACGCCTGGATATCAGAGTTTCATGAGACAATAGAAGAACATCTGGGTATGTGGATAGTGGATCTATCAAGACCATAGAGACACATGTGGACAGCAGATCAACATCTGGACAGTAAAGGTCTGTCTGGTGACAGCTGAGGAGCAACAAGGAGTAGGATGGGAGGAGCAGTGTGTAAGGAGGAGGTGAAGGAGAAGAGGAGGAGCGTAGGGAGGGAGGACAGTCTGACATCAGCAGACAGAATCCGTCGATTCACCGTCAAACAGTTTGGATATAATGTCCTGAGCCTGGCTCGCCGAGGACTGAAGGTACAGCAGCGACTCAAGCAGCTGCTTCTGTTGATTCTAATGAAAACAAGATGGCTGAAACATTTATCTGCAACTTTTGATGATCTATTAAATGTCATGTCACTTTAAAAGGAAAGGTGCCAAACCATCCCTACGTCCATATTTGTCTGTCTTCTGTCAAAGTAAACTGATCATTTGGGGGTTTGGGACTGTTGGTCAATAAAAACTAGGTATTTGAAGATGCCACCTTGGCATTTAATTGAAAAAGATATGTTCTTCCTATTCTCTGACAGAAAATGATTGGCAGATTAATTGAACAGTGAAAATAATCAAAAGTTGCAGCCCCAAAAGTCTGGATCATTAGAGAAGCCTGTCATGTTTGTAGCTCCTAGCCGCTCTGTCTAGCTGATGATGGCACTATTGAAGGAGAGCAGCAGCCTGTGAGACTCAAACACAGATATAAACGGGTCTAAAAGCACCTCAAGGCCTGCTCACAGGTAGATCTGCACAATGAGTTCAACATTGGTGAACTTTGATCTGCACATTCACAGTGTTGACCAATGAGAGGCCGTCCTGACGGAGCTGAGCTCTGATTGGATGGAGAGTCCAACATGGAGGATGCTATTGTAGCTTATTAGCCATGTTGCTAACATCCAGGTTCATTGCAGCTCCTCTGTTGAGTATAAACGGCTGCACAGTCACACACAGTGGAATGTATTTGTTCCTAGCTCCAGAATATAACAGTATATTCGTACACTTCTGAGAAATGAAACAGTGAAACTGTAGGACCATGGATGTTTCAGAAATCTGAAACGGTATAACTGTTGTCATGTGCAGCGTGTGGAAGGTGGATGGATAATAATTATGTAAGTAAAGTGAAAGTCACTGCTTCTTGACCCGGATGACGTGAAGCAAGAAGCTCATCCTACCTGTTTTGGCCTTCGGGCAGTGGTAGCACCTCCTGACCGCAGCAGAGAGAAGTGTCTGTTACAGGGCATTGGAGATCTTTGATGATCCTCTCAGCCATCGTCCTCACCTCCTTGTGTAAATTAGTTGACATCAGATGGTCACCACTCTCTGCAGGGCCAAGTAGACCCTCTTAGACCCCCTTTCCACCAATGCGAACCAAGTGCTGGTGCTAATGCAAGTTCGCAGTTGGTTCAACTGGCGAACCTTCTAAGAACAGGTTTGCTTTTGCACGGGCTAGACAGCCACGTCATTGTGTCACTGTTTACATCTGTATACGTCTCTGCTTTCCCAGCAACACTAGAGGCAACTTCAAGCAAAACAACAATGGCGGACTACATGGCAACTTTACAAGTGATGCTCCTGGCTTTGCGAGCGTACATAGGCATCCAAACACGACTGGTTCAACATATTTGTGCTGCTTGGCGTGATTGCTATGGACTTTGATTACGTTCAAGAATTGCGCTGGATTTGCTCGAATACCGGCTTCATTCTGGAAGCTCCCTCGAGTTTATTTTGCACTTCTGCCGAGCATCAGAGCAGTGCAGCAGAAAGTTGGTCTCTTCCATGGACCACTGCTGTTTTCATTTCATGTTCATTCAGCTCTGGTTTTTTAAAAATGGTGGTCACAAAGTTTTTGTTCGTCTTAGTTGGCCACAATAATCCCGCCCCCAGCCCCTGACGTAAGCGGTTCTTGGTTCTAGCCCAGCAAAGAGTTGGTGCCACTCTGGAACCAGTTTTCCAGCCAGGAGCCAGTTCTTTTGCTGTCGAAATGCAAAGAACTGGTTTCAAGTTAAGAACCGGCTCCGAACTAGCACTCAAACTGCCTTGGTGGAAAAGGGGTATAAGTGCTGCTCCCAGACCAGGTGGCCTGTCAGGACGCCCTTTTAAACAGTCCGCTTTCTCCCCTGGGGCTACGTTGATCCTGAGGAGTTGGTAGTTCCTCTTCTGCTTCCTCCCAAAATCTACTATCAGCTACTTAGTCTTGCTGAAAGTCACAGAGAGGTTGTTCTCCTGGCACCAGTTCTCCAGGTGAGTCACTTCCTCTAGAGAGGCCTTGTCTTTGTTGTCCAAGATCAGAATTTTTAGTACATGATTCACAAGAAGCCTGGTTAGTGTAATTGGTGGGGAGAATTAGAGAAACCTTGTTTCCACAGGTAGATTTCACCTGAACAACACAGATCATGTGACCATGTAAATGAGTTTACAACTGGCTTTTTACCTGTGAGCTTGTGCAGGTGTAACCGCGCTCAGCTACACTTCACTGTAACTGGCTGGTTCAAGAACCCCACTGACTCTGCATTGTGTAGTAATGATGACCAAAGGTTTGTTGGTCTTCACACTACAGGAACAACAGGAACAGGATATTTACTGGTCAGTCATTCATTTGGCTCGTTACAGGCAGCTCACACACAGCACCCTTGGACACGGCTCTCAGAGACTGGCAATTTTTCAGCACCGCCAGTGGAATTTATCAACTTCCGTTGAGAGAGGGCGCCCTTGAGCCAATAACCTACCCGGATACATATAAAGTCATTTCTATGATAACGAGTGGAATCATACTACTACATAACTCTGTTACACAGGTCACAGACAGCCAGAAGAAGGAAGTCAGTGGAAGAGTAACATCTGGATCAAAGAAGAGAGCATCACAAGGAGCAGTGCATTCCCACTTACCTACATAACCACTTTCTTAACATCCTGAAGGCAATGATACAAATTCTCACTTCTGAATAAACGATGAGCTTCTTGTCCTGTTAGCGACCAAACTAACAATCTCTGATAGCTTTAATTTTCATCTTTACCAAGTGAAATACAGAACAAAATGTCCAGGGGATTAAACGGAACAGTTTGGAGAAAATAGAGCGAAGCTCAGAGAGATATTGTGACTGACTAGTGCTAGCATCTTCCCGACAGGCATGCTAGCTAGGTAGCGGTTAACTCGCCAGCTAGAGAAGTTCATCCAACTAGCCCTGTGAGTAGTCACTACGTCATCAATACTTTCACAAACATGTGGCTTCATTTCGCTGTACCACTTTCTGCTGTGACCAGGCCTTAACAAGTAGTAGTAGTAGTAGTAGTAGTAGTAGTAGTAGTAGCAACAAGAAGGAATAGTAGCAGCAGTGTGTCTGACCCTCTTGTTTTCATCTTTATCGTCTTCCTGTTCCTGCAGGAGGCCCCAAATGAATTGTGGGAAGTGGTGGAGTTGGAGAAGCTGAATTTGTCTCTCAACAGTCTGAATGTTCTTCCTCCTCAGCTGGCTCTGCTCTGCAACCTGGTGGTCCTCAACCTGTGGGGCAACCAGGTACAACATATTTTCCTTTTCATCCTGCAGCTAAGTCGTCCGGATGGTGTGAGAACCTTGATGGCATCACCATAGTTATTTTCTCAGGCCTGACAGAGACGACCTTAAGTAGCAACAGCGAGTAAACTGATCTGTCCAGTTGACTGAATGACCCTTTAAATGTCTCATTATCATCATAAAACTGAAGCCAAAGTCTTTACAGCCAAAGGTACAAGTCTGACAGCGTGCCCGTGAGCAAGGCAGCGACCTTCTCCCAGCAGCTGCTCTGTCTCCTGGATAAATAAAGGTTATAATTCCCCCTCTAATCCTCCAGGATCCAGTTTCTGTCCTCTGCCCTCGCTTCACCTCCCTCCTCAGTTCAACTCTACAGTGTAAAGTGCTGCCGGACCCCACAGAGGCTGCAGGGTTCATTACAGCCAAGACGTGAATCAAAGACAATGAAATATTTTACATGTAAAAGGTCTGAAAACACGGGACATAGTTGCATCATGTGATGTGGTTACAGTTTTATAATCTGGACACAGAAACACAGCAATTGCTACTTCTCAACACCGCAGAATCATTTTATTTGTTTATCTGTATCTCTTCTGCTTCTGATCATCTGGTAGAGACGTGTCGTGCTAAAATCATTTTGTGTCATTTCAGGCTTTACTTGCGGTTTTGAAGTTTATTTTCTCTATGATGATGAAGGAATAGGGAAGTCAGATGTGAGCACTAACTTGCATTACTGTTGTTTGTTGTGCACAGCTGAGCAGCCTGCCACCAGAGATCGGACAGCTGAAGACACTCAGAGTTTTATTCGTGTACAGAAACAGACTGACTGAAGTTCCTGAAGAGCTGGGAGACTGTACACAACTGGAGGTACTGCAAATACTTCTAGTCCTGCTGTAAATACTACTGTTGTTACTTCTGGTTCTGCTTTGGTTTCAAACAAAGCCTCTACCTGATTCATCGGAAAAAGTTTGTGCCGTAATCATGACAAAGGTATAAAATTATGTAAGCTCTACTTAAAAGAGTCAGTTGGACAGTTTAAAGTGGCAATATTTTAACAGTTTTAGCTCCTTGTTCTGTTCTGGTTCCCTCTCAGAGCGTCACTTTCAGAATAAAAGCTGTCACAGTCCACTTCCTGCTCAGCAGAAACCAGCAGACAGACTCAGTTAGAGAGCTGGTGAACACAGTCAGCAGCTAAAGAGACAGATGTTTCCCTCAGCAGCTGGTGGAGACCAAACACAGAGCTAACAGAGCGGGAATACTGGACTGAGGTTCACCAGGTGATACAAACACGAGTCCACGTGAAGGGTCATGTTGCTCTGTAGCTGCGGTTTGATCACAAGTTCAAGTGAAAGCTGATGATGTGTTAATGTTATGTTCACTACCTGTTTCTAGTTAGTGAAGGTTTAAAAGAAAAAGGGTCTAAATGGATCCAACAGAAGCAGACATTTGGTCTGTTTTATTCCATACATTCTTCTTTGTCAAAACCTGCCGCCTACATTATCCACAATGCATCTCAACCTACGAATATCCAGATTGAGATTGGTGTGTGTTATGCTAGCTAGCGGCTAATGTAGCCTGCATCAGAGCAATGGTCTTTCTAACTCAAGCGACATCACTCGAGGACATTTATCAGACTTCACGCGGCTCCCTCTGAGACACTGAAGGCTTTATACTCCTTTACAACATAATGCACTACAATTCCCAAACACGCTGATGTGGGAATTTGGTGGAGTTCCCCTCTCATCTAAAGTATAAAACGTTAGTGCTAACCATAGAGTCGATTTGTTAAATAGATTCAAAACCTGAGTCCACCATGACACAGGCTTCCTGCATTATTACGTTCATTTAAAGGAGGCGCAGTTGTAAGAGTCTGCAGTGCTGAGCAGCCTGGGGTTCCTTTTGTGTAGCTGTAGGATGCTTTTATCCATCCAAGATGTAACAGCATCCAGGCAGTTTTAGCTGAGTATCAAGATGTTGTACTTTCTGATATGAAACCTAAAAGAAACATATATAAGCAGAATAAAGCCGGACCTGTAGAAGAAGAGTAATACAGTCTAACAGAAGCTGTTGTAATTTAACAGAACTAAAGTAGTTTCTTCCTTTCCTGCTCTGTGTAATGGTGTTTCTGTCTCTCAGGTGCTGAGTTTGGCCAACAACCAGTTGTCCTCGCTGCCTGCCTCTCTCTCCAGTCTCACCAGACTGAGGAAACTCAACCTCAGTCACAACCAGGTCGCCCACATCCCAGGCTGCGTTTACAACATGAAGGCTCTGGTACGTTCACATCAGTCAGATAGGCTGAATCCAAATGTCCAGACTTGTCGACTTGAACGTGGACTTCCCAGGCGTGTTTCTGAGAAACACAAGGGTCCTCAAGATTACTTTCTGTGGACTTCCAGAGAGTCTGCTTCACACGAACTAGTTCTGATCGAGTATACCCCGGCCCTTGGACATTTGAATTCAGCCATAGATTGTTGACTGTTCCTGGTTAATTATTTGTTTTGTTTGATCAGCCAGTCACCTCCTCTGTGCCTGCAGGTGTTCCTCCACCTGGCCTGTAACCGTCTGGAAAACCTGGCGGAAAACATCCAGGCTCTGGTGGAGCTCAAGATCCTCATCGTGGAGGGTAACAGCCTCCACTGTCTGCCTAAGGCTCTCTGCTGCCTCACCAGGTAAACCCATGTAACAGTTAATCCTATCTAACAATGTAACCCCACCTCACCAAGTAACCCCATCTATTGTACTGTATGTTACAAGTAACCCTGGGTAACCAGGTAGCTACACCTCACCAGGTAAACGCAGCTGATCCTTCTGCCTGCCTAAAGCACCGCTGTGCCTCACACACCTGTCAGGTGGTACCTGCTGTAGTAAAACAGTAAACAACTGATTTGATCTCCTCCAGGTTGGAGTTGCTGAATCTGGACTTTAACGACATTAAGGATGTACCACAGGTAAGGATGTACCACAGGTAAGGTGCTTAACAGTGACACTTGTCAAGTTTGAAAACATCCATGGACATCTGTTGAAATTAAACTGTAGTTTGGTGTCATACAGACTGATTTAGGAATACATTACAATGTACAATGTTTATTTCTAGTCATGTTTTAATTTTATTCTATATCATGTTTCATATTTGTATATAGTAGCACAGGCTAGGAGCCTTCCAAAGCATTTCACTGTTGTTATACTTATGTGACTACACGTGACGAATAAAACTTTGAATCTTGAATCTATAGGCATCGTTGTAGTTCTACTAATTAAAACAATGACGTTGGTGAAGATGATGATAGTGATGGTGATGCTGAGCATGTGTTCAGGAGATGCACCAGTTGTCCCGACTGGAGAAGTTGGCCTGCCATCCTCTGGATAAAGGACTCCACATCATCCACAACCCTCTGCTGAAGCCTGTGAAGGAGGTGCTGGAGGGGGGGCTCAGCGCCTTCTTCGACTACCTGAGAGCCACGTAGGGGGGGGGGCTTTAATTACCTGAGAGCTGGGTGGGGCTGAACCTACCTCAGATTTATATGCTGATGGTTCTGATGAATATCCACCGTATAGTGTGAAGTGGTAGTAGCAGTAGTGTTAGTAGTATTAACAGCAGTAGTGGTAGTATCCTCTCTCCTGTCTGACAGCTGTTGTTCATCAGCAGGGGGCAGCACAGAGCAGCTTTTATTCACTTGATGCCTTTTAAACACACAAAGTCTCATTAAACGTGAAATATCTGCAGGAATATGACTTATTCATTCCTTCATTTACACTCTGTCTGTTTCTTCACGGTTTTCTGTTTAGAATCAAACTACATATCCTGAAAGAAAAACGATGCTCTGATGAGGTTCTGGTTCTGTTGCAGGAAAACGAAACAAAACAGGAACAACAACTTGTGTTCAATTATCAATGATGCAAACAGTATGTATGTACATAGATATATATATAGTATATGTGTATGTATATAAATATATATTTTTTTATGTATGAAAGCAGGACATCATGTCTGGGCTCATTAATAATAACATCTACTTTTTATTGACTTATGTTTAAAAGTGTGTTTTTGCAAAGACCAATATAATAATTAAGCTGGAGGTTCTGGATTCTGCTGCACTGTGATGAGACTGAGTCCTGGTCCTGAGCTGGTCTGTGATCAGGTCCAGGGAGCTGTTGAACCAGCAGGTGGCAGCATCGTGGCTTTTGCTCTGATTTGGTGTTTTACAGATCAGAATCTGAAGCCTGTTGAAACAACTTCATTTTTTTTATTAAGTGAATTAATAAAAACATTCTGAATTTAACCTGAAAGGCAGCAGACGATTAAAAACAAAAAATATATAAATAAAGTCAAATCAACATTTAATTCTATCTGTTAGAAAAATAAATATAAAAAGACACAAACATTAAACATATAAAAATGAACTGAAATAAATAAATAATGTGCAGAACAATAACTCATTACATGAGTATAAAATGTCGAAATATTTGGGCACTTTTCACTTCCTGGAACTTTCAGAGCCAAAAATCTCAATTTACACAATAAACATCTCTCTCTCTCTGTCTCTCTCTGTCTCTCTCTCTCTCCTCTCTCTCTCTGTCTCTCT